>CAWWDR010000762.1:20000-32761 GCA_963942565.1 Maea johnstoni | reverse complement strand
CACAGATTTCTCATACCTAGCTCATTCTTCAACTTCAATGAAAACATACTGGGAAGGAAGTAGATCTCGTCACCACTTTCCAACTTGCGAGCAGCGCTTAAAATACACTGGATCAGGCAGAGGCACACGTAAGGATTTCTCACGTGTCAGTTACCAATGACAGGTGCTAATAAGTAAACATATATATATATATATATATATATATATATATAAATATATATATATATATATATATATATATATATATATATATATATATATATATATATATATATATATATATATATGTATATGTATGTATATATATATATAACCATATATATATATATATATATATATATATATATATATACATATATATATATATATATATATATATATATATATATATATATATATATATATATATATATACATATATATATGTATGTATATATATATATATATATATATATATATATATATATATATATATATATATATATATATATGTATATATATATAAATATATATATATATATATATATATATATATATCATATATATATATATATATATATATATGTTTACATATATATATATATATATATATATATATATATATATATATATATATATATATATATATATATATATATATATATATATATATATATATATATGTGTGTGTGTGTGTATATATATGCATGTGTGTGTGTGTGTATCTAGTATCTAGGCCCACATATGTCGACTTCAATAAAAAAAAAACATGTTGACAAGGAAGTATATTGTTTTCTCCATCCTCCAACTCCCAAGGAGCGCTTAATATACACTTAAATACACTTGCACACGCAAGGATTTCTCACCTGTCAGTTACCAATGACAGGTGTTAATGTGTAAACATACAGATCGTTGAACTGCTCTTCAACCAGCCTCCTAAGTAAAGATTTAAATTTTATCCCTTGAAGATGGGAGGCATTGTGGTGAGCTAAAATGAGTAATTAAGAATCAACTACATGATCAACCTCTTGCATGGCAATTGCATCAACTAAACCCAAACTGGCAAGCCACATGCCCTTTTTCAGGTGTGGGCATTAACTTATGAATACACGGGTAAAGCACTACGATGGACCAAGTGTGAAAGAGAAAATATTTAAATATTTTCATATTCATTTCATATTCTCATCACCGTATTTTGGGAGGAGAAAATATATTTGAATATATTTTCACCACCGTATTTTTGGGAGAGAAAATATATTTAAATTCATTTTTTCCCGACCACTATAGAAAAGGGAGAAAAATATATTTCAAGCTATGGCTGGTTGCCTGGCTCATTTTCCTATTGGTATGGGGAGTTATCGTTATATCAATATAGCGAAATGTCACTGGGAACCGAGATAGGTGAAACAAGTTATAACATGTTGAAAATTTATCCGATGCAAAGTAACCATTGCGGGAAAGGTCTTCTGATGATGAATACATGTGGCCTCAGAGCAGGATAGTATAGGATTTTTTGAGAAACGCAGCTCCTACACTGTAAGAAGGTTCGGTAAAGATTCAACTAGTTTGGATTTACATTGATCTGAAAAGGATTAACCTTTGTATAATTTGGGTGAACATTGCACTAATTATTTATTACTGGGTAAACATCTTCCCAAATATTTTTTCATTGATAAATGATTACCCGCTTGAAATGTTAAGGTTCACCTCAATCAGAGAACGTTCAACATTTTTCAGTGAACCTCAACTTTTTAAGTTAAGATTTACCCATTCCAGTGAATGTCATAGTAATACGTTTACCTTCTTGGGTAAACGTTTACCTTCTTGGGTAAACGTTTACTTGAGGATTCGATATTTGAAACTTCCTGTCGCTTACACCAACCAAAGACCACATGTTCAATTAGACATGGTGATGACCTCAGACAAAGAAACGACACTTACCAGTGACCCAGATAACAACTTTAAGTTACCAAGTTGTGGCGGGCAGTTTGAGGTTGGAATTGTTAGGGCTGTACTGAGAAGTTTTAGATACACTTTGCAGGAATATTTTCTCTGTTTTTATAGACATCTTCAAACAGTAAGTGACTAATGTTGTTTGTAACATTGGAATTCTTTACAATTATACTTGGTGTGTTCTTCCGACGTATAGAACATGCACTGCCATGAGTTGGTACACTTAACCACGCTTCAGCATTTACTCTAGAAGGATTTTATGGTGTAGAGAGATATAATCTTAAAATCTCGCACAATTAGAGTGAAATCCTATCCATAGCATGTTTCGTAAATGAGTCGTAAACCCAGCAACACCATTTTGTAATAAAGGAGAAGAGGAAGATAGAAGAAGAAAACATGCAGGAAAAGAACTGTATAAGCCATGTTTAGACAAAAAAGAATATACATATTGATAACCGGACTGCCGTGGCATTTCTATTGTAGATGTATGTTTTATGTACCTCATAGCGTACTCGATATTAGTATGTTGCAAAGGTCATGCATCACAATAATGAACCCTCCCCGCGAAATAAATATTAACCCCATCCGATATTATCAGGTACATCTAACCCTAGGCAGGGAAAGGTTTACCCACTGCACACAAGTAAAGGTCTACCTGCGCTGCCATTGAAGTCGGAAATGTTAACCTGGTACACATATGTCAGGGTAAACGTTTACCCAAATCGGGTGCAGCTCAGTTGCACCCAAATAGGGTAAACGTTTACATATAATTTTTACAGTGTAAGTACACCCACAATTATGAGTGTCGGGGACCTTTATAAGAAGGCTAAATTGGTGAAACCGTGGTACTCTTTGTAAGTAACACAAAATCGTAGTGGTATGAGCAATTCCAACTGCTATATATACATATGTACCTTATATATTTATTGATATATATATATATATATATATATATATATATATATATACATATATATATATATATTTATATATATATATATATATATATATATATATATATATATATATATATATATATACATATATATATATACATATATATATATATATATATATATATATATATATATATATATATATATACATATATATATATATATACATATATATATATATATATATACATATATATATATATATATATATATATATATATATATATATATATATATATATATATGTATATGTGTGTATATATATATATATATATATATATATATATATATATATATATATATATATATATATATATATATATATATATGTGTGTGTGTGTGTGTGTATGACAGCCTAGAGTCTTGGATAATTTCTAGGTTAAGATTAAGTTTACAGATATAAACTTGCAAGATGGTTCTCAGTTTCACAGTATGCCGACGACACTACACTCTTATTACAAGCAGATTATAACACGGTCGTCGAAGTGCTGAGAATTTTGAAATGGTTCAAACAGGTCTAAATATCAACAAAGATAAGACCAATGTGGTCAAGATTGGTGCGACAAGAGGCAGAAGCATACCGTGGCAGGGCAAATTTGGACTTAAATGGGCAACTACTTTCGAAATTTTGGGTATCCACTATGACGTAAACCACATGAACGAAATCACTGAAATAAACATTTTTAAAAAATTGTGTGAAATCAAAAAATTAATAAGAGTATGGCAAAGTCGTAACCTCACCCCTTACGGGAAGGTAACAATTATCAAATCTCTATTACTATCGAAAATAACCCATATGCTCCTGTCTCTATCAAGCCCCAATTATTTTGTATTAAAGAAATGAATAATACTTTCTCTAATTTTTTGTGGAGCGGAAAGCCTCCTAAATGGAGAAAGGAAATCTTAGAAGGTGAATTCAGCTATGGTGGACTGAAACTACACAACATTTCACTCTTTGATAAAACTCTAAAACTTGGTTGGATTAAACGCTTCCTACAATCAAACAGTAAATGGACAATCATACCCCTGGAATTTGATCTTGAAAAATGTCTAACCTTCGGGCCAGATTATCTAGAAAGAATAGTTGAGTTAACTTCTATAGTGTAGCAGCAGAGGCCCAAAAAGTGGCTTATTTTAGGAGTAACCCCAACCGGCGGTAGACCAAGCAGCATCATACATCAAATGAAAGCTAAGAATCTCAGGATTCGGAAACTGCGTGATGCCGGAACCGAAAAGTTGTACAAACCGAGCTGTCGCGCCGTTTCCATGGCAACCTTTTTTAAGTAGTGAAAACCCTGAAAAAATACTCTTCAATTAAATTCTTATTTGGTGGCATTCTCACCAATATTCCTAATTCAAATTACTCTTGATGATTAATAAGGTTCTTGTCTAGTGAAAAAAAGTAAAATGAAATATTTTGGTAGTGTTTGCACTGAGTGACCTCACACTTAGGGTACATATGTAGAAACGCGTAAATATTTAGTATTTTTGGACTTTAAAGTTTTTATAGAAGACTCATATGAAGTTGTTCAGGCAAACAATATATATTTCAGAGAGTAGACACTGTAAGCTTTCATTTGATGTATTATTAGACCCCTTGCACATTTTGGTACTGAAAATATGGCGTCATACATAGTAGCTATAGTAGGGACTATATACACCAATTTGGTGAAAACTCTCCTAATGACTATCTAACTCTAGTTTTGTGGCTTCATAGCGTTATTTTTCGTTCAAATTACTCTTGGCAGTTAATAAGGTCCTTGTCTAGTGAGGTTGGTGAAGACAGATATTAAAGATTTGTTTGTACTGAGTGACCCCACGTTTAGGGTAAATATGCAGAAATGGCCATAAACATTGGATCTTTTTAACCTTTTTGTTTTAATAAGAGGCATATATGAGATTGTACAGGCAAACAATATATTTCTTCATAAATTAGATATTATGCATTTGCATTTGGTTATTATTAGATCCTTTTCACAATTGTGGTTTGTAAATAGTGGCTATATACAACAATTTGGTGAAAAGTCACCTAATGACCATCTCATTCTAGTTTTGTGGCTTTTTAGCATTATTCTTCATTCAAATTAATCTTGAGAGTTAATGAGGGAGTTTTTTAGTGATAGTTTTTAAGGCAAATGGTAAAGAAGGGTTTGTACTGAGTGACCCCATGTTTAGGGTAAATGTGATGAAATGGGGAAAATGGTGTATTTTTGGAGCATTTTGTTTTAATAAAGGCATATATGAGAGTGTGCAGGCAAACACTAGCTCTTTATAGAAGGTAGACACTGAGCATTCATTCCATGTGCTATTCTATCCATTTGAGCACTTTTGTTTTTAGAAATTTGGCTTCATTCATGATAGCTCTAGTGAGGACTTTGTACAACAACTTGGTAAAAACTTAAAAACCATCACCTTCTTCTTTTCCACTCCTGTTACGTAGAACAACATTTACCAATGCAACCTGATACAAAATGAAACTAAGATGGATATCCATTTGAACCGAGTGAACTTTATTTTTGGTAAAAAATGCCCTATGGCCTTATACCTGATATCATAATGCATGTGATGTTTTTGAAGGTGAAAGGGATCACCAACCCTCCTAAAACCTACTTTGTACTGCAGAAGGTTGTTGTTGCACATAGCGTTTCAATCTTGGGCCTTCAACCTCCAACTATAGCTAGACCCCCCCTCCTACCTATAAGACAAACTGACAAATAAATTTGGAATTTCAATTATCTTCACCTTTTCTTATAATATTGCAGTCATGGTTTGCCAGATGTGGCAGGTGGCGTAAACTGTAGCATCCAGCGGAAACCACTGTCTAACCCCAAGTCAATGATAGCTTTCTAACATGCCCCAGCTAGGATTTAGAGATACCTTTGGCAATGCCTTAGACCACACAACCATCAGGGTAGACCATTTGACCAATAAATCATGGAGATATCTCAGCACAGGTCATCCCCAAACATAGCTATCTTACTCCAACCCATAATAAAGGTATCCCACAACCATGACTACCCCCCCCCCCTCCCCATCATATAAGCTGACAAATTAATCATTGCATGATCAAAACATGACTACATGACCATACCACATCCCCTGGACCCCTGTTCCCTCCATCCACATACAGGTAGACAATTGAAGATTGTTAACCACAACCATACCTTACCCTCACCCCAAAAGAAGCTGACAAACAGACAGCAACATAGGCCACCCTCAACCATGCTCACCAATCGCAGCACAGGTCACACACAACCACACCTACCCAGACACCTCATATTAATATAAGTGAATCATTTAGTTTAGTGATTGCATAACGGTCATCCCAAACACTTTTCCTCTAATCCCTTAAGCAACCTCATACATCCAACCTAAAACCCATCCCCCACTCTTGCCCCTCCTGCCCCTCAGTACAAGCTGATCAATGAATCATTGAGAGATTGCTACCTGAGTGAACCAAGCAATCCCACTACAACCCGCCTCATCTTCCAACTTCCCCCTCTCAGTAGATACTGAATAGTGAAATATCGAGAAAACTATGACCCCCCCCCCCTGCCCAGGCCATTTAAGAAAAACAAAGCAGTGAATCAGTGAGCTGCTACCACACACAGGTCAATCTTATCCCCTCACCAGCTTTATTGTGGACATGGAAAACCTGTATCACTAAGAGTTCCCAAAACTCAGATAATCCAAACATCCACCCCTCCCCCCAGTCAGAAACTTGTCAGTACCATAGCCTCTCAATATAGTCTGAGGCTAATTAGAGCCAGCCAGCTTATAATCGACAGATCAGAATACAGGTCTATTCACTTTGCCTCTAATCCTCCACCTCCACAATACTGGGAGGCATGTCAGCTAATCAGTAAAGACCCTCAAGACATGTCTTTCTGTATTAGTTATACATTTTGAAATAAATAAGATGTAGTGTACGAAATGGCTATGCGGTCTTGTAATGCTTACATGCATTAATTGGCTGATACAGGTCACCCCCTCATCAAATAAATTACCGAGATTACAAAACATGTTGACATCTATACAACATCACCCCTTTATACAAGCAGACACAGAGGGGAATCCTGGTGAAACATCTAGATATTTCGATATAAAGGTGGCTTATAGATTTAACTTGTGGATAGAGAGGCATTTAAGACTTTTTAGTATTTAAAGCCTAGACCCTTATCCTTATAATCAGACTAACTGTGACTGTCTAGGCCACCACTGAGCAAAAAAGACACAAACCTCATTACCGCGCACAGGCCTGCCTGATACATTTTGTCTCTTTTCTCCATATTAAATCGCACCATAAACATTGGTGCTTGAACTGAGCATGTTGGGTATTAACGTTATTGGATTCTCTTGATCTTTGGTATATAAAACAATCAAGACTATTTAGGAGGGACATCTTTCTTCTATTTTGACCATGTTCTTAAGTTAAGCAATCTAGAAGTTCAAAAACCTGTTTCTCTCACTTAGTTGAAAAAGGGTTGAATCCCTTTTTAATGGGTATTTTCTCCATATTTAAGAAGTTTGATGGTCCATGGTCCATTATTATGGATAAGAGCTCTATTTTATAATAACATGCATGTTTCTCCAATATCTCTCTGCAAAACCTTAACACTGCTGGGATGCTTAAATATGTATTTCATATAGGCTAACTAGTCCATTAAATGCAGGGTAGAGGAAGAACCGAGTCCAAAGGAAATGATCTCATAAGCTACCTGAACTTTTCCATACTTAAATTTCTAATCGGAGAGAATTGTCTAGATCTAAGATACTCTCGAAAATAGTTTATGAATAAAGCAAAGCATCAAAAACCATCTTAAGGAGAGTAGTGAATTATGCTACAATTAAAAGTACTCCTCAAAATATGCTTTTCGTAGGAAAAACAAACAAACAGCCCTTTTGAGGTGCTGCAAGCCTCGATAAGTTAAACACCTCACCAGCAATGGCTTGAAAACTACTAACAGAGCTTTACCGCACTAAAGTGTTCTTTCAATCAATTCGAATGAACCTCTTTAGAGCCCAAAACCAATATCCAATGCAACTAATATTGCTCCTTATAATCTGAAATACAATCAAATAAACATAAAGTGAAACCATAGATATATCATTAAACTAGGCACTTTTCAAGTTCTCTGTATTATCTATTTAGTTAACGGCATACCTCAGGATAAAGTTGTAGACACCTATGGCATTATGATCCTACCTTTCATAATCAACAAACACTAGTGAAATCAAGGTTTTAGGAGGATTATTCAAACAGCTCCTGAAGCTAGGGGCCTATGATAGCAAATGTGCTAGCCAACTTTTGGTATTTCTTTTTATGCAAAAAAGGCGCCACTCACTTTAGACTATCACAGGAATAGATAACATTTATACAAGAAATTAAAAAAGCAATCAGGTTATTTTTGTAAAAAGGCCGAATATGACAAGTTCTGAAACTATTATGGGGAGTTTTATTTACACTAGAGAGTATAGCATGGTGAATGATAAATAAAATGAGCTTGCTTGGAGGGTCTATTTTCTTGATTGTAGCCATTGGTTGCCTTATCAAAACTAGTTTGTCTCTCATTATAACAAAAAGGTCCAAAATATGAAATTTACACCCTTTTGGCATATATACTCTAAACATGGGGGCATTTAGTGCAAACACAACTTAACATTTTTCTTTCACTATACAACGGATCTAATTAACTGCCAGGAGTAATTTGAATGAGAATTAATGCAAGGTAACCCCAAAGGTAGGGTGAGATGGCCATTAGGTGAGTTTTGTTGTATATAGCCCTTACAACAGCTATGTATGAAGTCATATTTACAATCCAAAATTGTTTAAGGGTCAAAAGATAATCAAATGCAAGCTCATAGTGTCTACTCTATGAATGTATATATTGTTTGCCTGTACAATCTCATATATGCCTCTTATTAAAACTCAAAGGTTAAAAAGATACGTTTTTGGCCATTTCTGCATATTTACCCTAAACGTGAGGTCACTGGAATGAATGCTCAGTGTCTAACTTCTATAAAGAGCTAGTGTTTGCCTGCACACTCTCATATATGTCTTTTATTAAAACAAAATGCTCCAAAAATACACCATTTTCCCCATTTCATCACATTTATCCTAAACATGGGGTCACTCAGTACAACACTTCTTTACCATTTGCCTTAAATACTATCACTAAACAACTCCCTCATTAACTCTCAAGATTAATTTGAATGAAGAATAATGCTAAAAAGCCACAAAACTAGAATGAGATGGTCATTAGGTGACTTTTCACCAAATTGTTGTATATAGCCACTATTTACAAACCACAATTGTGAAAAGGATCTAATAATAACCAAATGCAAATGCATAATATCTAATTTATGAAGAAATATATTGTTTGCCTGTACAATCTCATATATGCCTCTTATTAAAACAAAAAAGTTATAAAGATACAATGTTTATGGCCATTTCTGCATATTTACCCTAAACGTGGGGTCACTCAGTACAAACAAATCTTTAATATTTGTCTTCACCAACCTCACTAGACAAGGACCTTATTAACTGCCAAGAGTAATTTGAATGAAAAATAACGCTATGAAGCCACAAAACTAGAGTTAGATAGTCATTAGGAGAGTTTTCACCAAATTGGTGTATATAGTCCCTACTACAGCTACTATGTATGACGCCATATTTTCAGTACCAAAATGTGCAAGGGGTCTAATAATACATCAAATGAAAGCTTACAGTGTCTACTCTCTGAAAATATATATCGTTTGCCTGAACAACTTCATATGAGTCTTCTATAAAAACTTTTAAGTCCAAAAATACTAAATATTTATGCGTTTCTACATATGTACCCTTAGTGTGAGGTCACTCAGTGCAAACACTACCAAAATATTTCATTTCACTTTTTTTCACTAGACAAGAACCTTATTAATCATCAAGAGTAATTTGAATTAGGAATATTGGTGAGAAGGCCACCAAATAAGAATTTAATTGAAGAGTATTTTTTCAGGGTTTTCACTACTTAAAAAAGGTTGCCATGGAAACGGCGCGATAGCTCAGTTTGTACAACTTTTCGGTTCCGGCATCACGCAGTTTCCGAATCCTGAGATTCTTAGCTTTCATTTGATGTATGATGCTGCTTGGTCTACCGCCGGTTGGGGTCCATCCCCAAATCTGGTCATTTGCTGCTACACTACTAATAGATTTTGCCAAGATGTCATTAGTAGTTTAAAACTATTATGGACTAATAACTTGATGGAAAATAAGGTTTCTATATTAAATACTCCCTTACGGTATAATCCTTCATTCTGTAACATCGAAAATGATAGTGTATAACACATGCTTATTGAATGCAATATCACAAAAGAACTTTGGAGTGAAGTTCGGAACTGTATTGTTGAAATAGGAGTACCAGGTTACCATTTATCAGAAGAGAAAATCATAATGGGTGAACTCAAAAAATCAGTGTGTATTAATACAATTATTCTGCTTACAAAAAAGGTAATTTATAATGCGATGAAAGAAGCAAAACACCCTCACATACTAGCTGTCAAAAATGAAACAAAAAACTTCTATTTTCAAGAAAAATACAGATTATGTATAAAAGGAAAAAGACATATTTTTGAAAGAAAGTATTCTTTACTATGTAATATATATGAACAAGAATGATGACCATACAATTTTTGTAAAATAATACATTGTACACAATATTAAGCAATTTTGTAACACTGTTTTTTGACATGTTTGTGGACTGAATAAAAATGATTTAAACTTTATAAGTATAAATAACTTCTTTTGCTGCTAAAATGACTGTATTGGCAATGATATCACCATCATTTATCCCAAAGGTTTTATCACTTTCTGATATTTCAACATGTTGATTTAATTCGTGTCTCAACCACATTTCCGTACTTCTCTATAAATTGGTCACATATTCGCATTCTAGAAAGGCATGGATAAGAGATTCTTCACTTCCACACTACAAACTATTTGTGTGTACTAGTTTCGTTTTATGTTAAATTTTATTAGTCATAACCCTATTGTGAATAATCGCGAAGTGAATTAATCTTAATCTTAATGTTTAATGTTGATAGAATCTTTGGCATTCCATAGCGTTAGAAAATAACCTTTTTTTATCAAGACCGTATTTGATAAAAAATATTTTCCAGCCTACGTTATTTGTGTATATTCTTTTAGCCCAAGATATTTCTAGGGCATCATTGAACGTTGATAGCTTTGAATAGCCTAACCCTCCTGTTTGTTTTGATTCCAAAATGTTAGCCCTATACTTTCACTAAGCCTGCTTTGATGGGTGTTGGGTGAGACAACAGGATGATTAGATCATGTATTTATGACATATGTAGGAAGACCACTAATTACAAGGTTTTCTAAAATAGCCTCTCCCTTTGAATACACCCTGTAATGATGCCATATGGGCTGTGAAAGAGATTGATGAAGGTATTGTTCTGTAATCACAGCCGAGAAAAATGAGAGAAATAATAAATCTCATTTCGCACTAACAGGTGTAAATAAGTAAACCAAACCGTCGTGGACATGTTCATGTGCATGCCTTTCACGTGCCAGGCCAGATGCTGATGCCATCCAGTAAAGGGAAGGAAGGAATGGGATTTTACGTCGCTTTCAACAGCTTAGGTCATATCGCTACGAGATAGAAACACGGAGCCAGGATGGAATTCCCTTCCCCGGGGGGATGCACTCAGCTACAGGGGGGGGGGGGGGGCGCAGCCGCGTTACGTATTTCGCGGAAGATGGGGTCTTTTTTAAGACCTCCGCATGTCCGCGATTTTGTAAAAGAAGGGTACTTTTTTGTACCCAGGTGCAAAGTATGGGTGGTGAAAATCCCCTTACAATCCACGAAATATACACGGCTCTGACGCCGAGTGACTCCCTATGTGACTGGGCTTCCGAGTTTGCTGCCGCAACTTGCTGCCGCTAAACAGGCAGAGGATTATAAAATCTAAAGTTAAAATACGTGCTCCCGTTCATCCGATGTCAGTGTTTTGATAAAAGAAGGGGTGTTTATTTACTGGAAAAAGTCAGCGTTTTTTATTAAGATAAGGGTGCTTTTTTGGCCAGAAATCAGTGCCTTAGGTGTATTTCCTAATTTTGATAACGAACGTATGCGCCCCCCTAAATACCAAAGTCCCCCCCCCCCCCGGGTTGCCTTCTCTTTACGAATAGTTCCCAGGGGTCTTTTAATTGCAGAGGAACCATAGACAGTCCTCCACATCGCCGCACATTTATGCGAACTCACGCTTGGGAGCCATGCAGGCATCGTAACCACGAGGGCACGGTGATCCCCGACGACACTACGCTGTGCTTATGTGAGCCGCTGAGACCACAATGCTCGCCCACCCTCTTGTATTGCTAATCAGGGTAGTCCTGAGCATGACTCACGTTACACGGCATACTATGTACAATTAGACGTCTTATTGCGAAATTTAGACGATACTCCATATCCGCCATCGGTAGTAGGTTTAGTTTATCATTTATATTCATTTCTCTATCTGCGTCATTGGTTAGACACTCGATATGAATACCATCTAGTATCTCAGACTTCGTGACTCATGCGGAGATAAAGAGCACTGATATGCGCCTGATGCTGTGTGTAACACCTCTTTAATTTGTATAATGGGCCTGGTGTACCACAACAGGTTATTTATAGGACTTACGTGAAAAATGATGATGGTGTGCATAAGGTTGTTGACAATAGGATAAGGAAGGAAGGGAGAGGGTTTTACGTCGCTTACAGCAGTTTACAGTGCCGCCATTTAATTCCTGCACTAAATGCCTGGGCAGCCCGGACATAATACACGATCGCAACCCCGATTGCCACACATTTTCTTAAGTGTAGATGTTTAGAT
>CAWWDR010000762.1:0-15000 GCA_963942565.1 Maea johnstoni | reverse complement strand
ATTGCTGATACACTTTGCAATGATACTGTGTTGTAATAAGTACTATAAATTCGGAAAAGATTGCGGTAGTTTAATTTTTGCGATTTTTAGCGTTTAGACGTAAAATTGAAATTCGCAATGATTAGTGCTGCCACTTTAAGTGTATAGCTGGCACTCCATGTTGCGGCCAATTCGCAAAGTTAAAAAACGCAAAAATCGATTTTCTGTAAATTCGCAAAATCTACTCTACACAATCTTTTGTTAATCTATAGTATACATAAACAGAACTGAGGACATTATGAAGTCATAATTGAGCGGATGTACCGGTAAATTGAAGTATGTATGTATATTTATTGACTATACCATATGCATGAAATATGATACATGTAATAGAACTAGTTATAACATCAAAACATGTATAATAGAACGAACATATTGTCAGATTTCAGTGCCATCCCTTTTACAGGATACACTGGAAAATGGTATATACATGAGCGGTTTATCAAACCATAATCCTTTGTGTAAGCGCACTTCAGTATCATTTATGACAGTCTAGACATACGCAATAATTCAGCAAACACCTTTTCTAAACTTAGTTTTATACATTGTAGTGATACGCTAAGCTGCGATAGTCCACATGTTACCAGTTCTTCCGTGCCGACATTTAATTCCTACACCAAATGCATGGTCGGCCCGGGCATAATACACAACCGCACTCCTGATTGCCACCTTGTTCCCTGGGTATAGATGCGACCACAAGTCCCAGACCTCACAACTGAACGTAGTTTTCATTTGCAAGCTAATTTGGTCTCTGATGCACTTGACTTATTTCATTGAGTGCTTTGTTATTTATTGGGTGCTTTGTACAACCAGGCACTGGCAGACACCCGGTTGACTGGGGTAGGAATCAAATGTCTGTACCGTATATACAATAGATTACATTGAGAGTCCAGCAACGCCTGACCACACCCATCTTTGATATTTGCAATTACACTTATTATCTCACTCCTCTCGGATTGCCATTAAGGGCACTGCATAACCAAATGTCTTACATCATCTAAAGCAGAAAGATAGCATCGGTCCTTGAACCTTAAATCTAACGTCATCATTTCTGAGCAGACTTACCATCGCCGTGGTCTCGCAGTCTCTCAAACAATCATGATCGGCATCTGAGATTAGCCACCAAGCCTTCCATACATCCGTTTATTGTCAAATGTGGAAGAAACCAATTTTGATTACTCTCACATTTTTCAGTTGTACGTAGTGGTGAAAACCGGAGTACCTAGCAAAACCGCCACCTAATGCCACGTCTATCGAAACTTGCCCCAGTTAGGGTTCTAAAGCCAGGCTGCGGTGAGAGGAAGCCAACGGTCAGTTGCAATGCCTCAGACTACTGGGCCATCAAGGCAGGAGCGAGAGAGACAGGGAAGAACCTCTGACCTTTGATAGTGTTGGTTTACTTACTTCTTTGGTACAACCTAGCAGCCAGTGAGTTGTCATTCTCCCTTTACCCTAAAACAAAACAAAACAAAGCATATATAATTTGTAAACACAACATAGTTTGGATTGCAAAATCATTTAAATCTCTATATCTTTACCTTTTAATGAACTGACCTTTGATTAAAAATCCTATGCCTCTTAACAGATGGGCATGGCAATATATATATATATATATATATATATATATATATATATATATATATATATATATATATATATATATATATATATATATATATATATATATATATATATATATATATTTATATATATATATATGTATATATGTATACTGTAAATCACTTAAGTATAGCGGGAACAATAAGATAGCGATAATAGCGTTCTGCCCATATGCGCTATCGTAAAATCCTCGTCTTTATTAAATTCCTAATTGAAATTACTGCAGCTGTTCCGGTACACCGCTATACTTAGATCTCGCTATCCAGGGCAGTAGAGTAATTGCGCTATATGATGTTCACGCCATGTTTAAGTGATTTACAGTATATATAGTTTGATTATGGAATAGTTAGTCGCTAGAATTATTGTCTCGTTATTCACCTTTACATCTATTACTCCTCTGTCGGTCGTTACGAAACCTCCTATTAGTTCAAGAGCTGCCTTCGTACTTTCACTTATGTGGATCTTTGAAGCTGTGAAAGAATATAAAAAAGATTACAATAGATACATTATATTTAGTAACTATTGCAGCAAAAACACAGTACCAAGTCTACCTAGATAATCCCAATCCAAGCTGCTATATAATAATGCAAAACGAACCGCCAACTATCTCTTAAACCTTGGCTATCTGGGGCCTAGAAATGATTTGAGATATGTAGAAAATTCTTTAGAAAATGCAATAATTGTTATTGTTCGATTTTCAAAAATCCGTTTTCAAAAACCATATGAGTTTTATTTAGGAATGTCTTGGGTGTTGTGCCAAAATTCTCTAGGATTACTTAGTTCAAAAGTCCTAATAGCTCAAAGGAAATAGGTTTGCTTGATGTTTTTGCTATTCCTCTTTTGTCTAATTTCTCTCCCTTCCTTGTTTTCAAAAATTGTCATATACAATGTTTACCATCTGACGCAGTACTTATTTGGATATCTTTCTGTTGTTTTAAGTATATGCTAGTGAATGAAAGTGAAATATTAAAATACTTTTGATTGTCATTTTAGCAATTTTATGACCCATTTCGTTACAATACATTTTGGATGTGATTGTTTTCTTTGATTATTTTACCTACTACAGTATTCGTATTTTACCGTGTACAATACTCTTACTTACTGTAATTAGTATTATTTAGGAAAATTAGACCATCAAATACTTACGCTGTCCCGTACTTTCCATCCGTGAGGCTGTATTGACAGTGTCTCCAAACAAACAATATCTAGGCATTTTAATACCTACTACGCCAGCAACACACGGTCCTAAAACGAAAAGAAGTAATATATATATATATATATATATATATATATATATATATATATATATATATATATATATATATATATATATATATATATATATATATATTAGGATTGGCACCTTTAACATTTTTGCGATACAATATAGAAAATACAATATCGATATTTCCTTAAAGCTACAATACCTGAACAACATTAACAATATATATATATACATATATATATATATATATATATATATATATATATATATATATATATATATATATATATATATATATATATATATATGTATATATATATATATATATATATATATATATATATATATATATATATATATATATATATATATATATATATACACACATACATACATACATACATACATACACACATACATATGTATCTGTGAGTGTGACGGCTTATGTGAAATATCTTATGCGAATAATCTTCATTTAACGCCCAAGTAATTTTGCAAGTATAAGAAAAAAGTATATTTCCTAGAAACAGAGACAGCATCGTATTGCCTCGTAATAATGGCGGCGACTTTTGGCAGACCATAGCGTTACACATATTTCTTTATATTACATACGTCATACGGTCATGTTGGGTATAGATTACCTGTATGTAGACCTATCCTGAGGCGAAGATTTTCTGAAGGTTCGTGCGGCACGCAAAAGTCGGAGACAGTTTGTAGAAGCTCCAGTGACAGTTTGCTTATTTCTTCCACGTGCCGCAAACCGTTCTTTTGTGGTAGGCCACTGGCAACCATGTAGGCATCACCTATAGTCTCCACCTTGTATATGTCATACCGGTCAATAGATGCGTCAAACAAACTGAAAGAAGATAGTAGTCATGCATCAACTCATTCGTATCAAATGAAAGACCCGAGGCTAGTAGTAGTGGCTATAGAAGGGGTCATTTAGAGGTGCTGCATGCACAGGAAATGCATGTTAACTGAATCAAATACCATACATATCAACAATTTAAGGCTGGCGAATACATTTAGCAAATCTCGCTATTACCCTACACCAATTTCCAGATAGTTGGATCATTGGCGGGGCCCTCAGGCCACGCCTATCTGGGAAGCTGCTTTGATACGTTCATAGTCCGGACGGCCATGTTGGAAATTCTGAGGCCGGACTGAATACAACTCTCTATTCTGATTGGTTATACTATAAATGTTGGCCCGTGTTACCTTTGCCGCGGAAAATCGTGCCTTCCTTATTTTAATTAAGCATGAAGTTTTCAAATATATAAAATATTTTAGACGGACATAAAGTATACTTTTCAGTATAGGAAGGAAAATTACTAAAGAAAAAAAATACTATGTGTATAGAATGAAATCAGGAGACTTCGTAACAAAACTGGTTCGTAACCAAACTGATGCGTACCCAAGTAGCTTCGCACCCAAGAGATTTCGAAGTCTACAAAAATGATACAAATCTAGTCATTATAAATTATTTTCCTCTATAATGTGATTGTTCTTTATACATCCGGTTCCCTCACAAGTTCATAAATAACTTGGCCCCGCCTTTTGACTATTGATGCTTTGCATCAACAACTGTACTTGTCCATGTAATGTATGACTCTGAGATATTTTCGTTAAGGGAGATAGAAATGTTTTCCTTTCTACTTCCTACACCAATTTGCAGATAGTTGGAACATACATGTAATGTATGAATCCTTGAGATATTTTGTAAAGGGAGAACTATTTTCCTTTATACTTGCTGTCACGATTTATTAATATGCATACTGTCTCTCTTTGTTGTAGATATCATGATATATGCATTGAGAATTATATATATATATATATATATATATATATATATATATATATATATATATATATATATATATATATATATATATATATATATATATATATATATATATATATATATCAAACACAATACAGTGATGAATATTTACTTATAAATGTATCAAAGGACAATTCCACCATGAATAGAACAGAGGACCAAATAATTATGAGGATTTAAACATAATAAGTGTTGCATGCTCAGCTGTGCAGGTAAGATGTGTACCACGTGACTGTCACCAGTGGATCCGTGTCCAACAATGTAGGCCGGCACACGAATTTTCATCCCATTGACAGATTTGGCTAATGTGTCCATTTAGTGGTGAAAATGTTTGTACGGTTGCATGGGGGGATGTTTTCCACTCAATATTCTCTATTCTATCTTAGGGGGGGGGGGGGGGGGGGGTTCAATTTCCCACGCCCATAAATACAAAAACACTTTGCATTAGAAATTAGAACGGTATGTAATAAAGAGAATAGTTGCAATACAACATTATATCAAAAGTAATGAAAGGTAGACACATGATGAATAGCAATAAGTAATTTACTATTGGGAATCAAAATGGTAACGAATAAGTAACAAACATGACATAAGAATCGTACCGGATGGGAATCGGAACCAAGACCTATACTACAGTAATCTTACACCTTTGGTATTGACAAAAAGACAAATCGTATGTAACGAAAACAATATCTATTAGTTAGTGGCAACTGCGGGATGACATATCATTCACGATTCTAGTTCTAGGCACAACGCTTAATAATTCACGTAATCAAACATCTTTGTTATGCTAACGTCCAAAATTAGAGTTATCCCTCAGCAAAGCACGTCTAAAATTGTGATAACCATATACTGAATGATATTTACATTGATCACCAGCGCCACTCTGAATCTCGCTGCAGATTTATCAATTTGTTTGTCGTACTGCTCTCTATTGAGTATCTTACAATGCTTTTCACAACGTTCATTGCTAAGAGCCCAATTTCCACCCTGTATTGGGATCCTAACAATGCTTTTCACAACGTTCATTGATAAGAGCCCAATTTCCACCCTGTATTGGGATCCTAACAATGCTTTTCACAACGTTCATTGCTAAGAGCCCAATTTCCACCCTGTATTGGGATCCTAACAATGCTTTTCACAACGTTCGTTGTTAGGATTCCAATATTTTATCCTGTTTCCGGTAGTGCCATGGCAACCGTTGTTCAGTATTCCAAGGCAACAAAATAACGGCCACTGCTGAATCGCTACGCGGCTAAAATATGTTTAAGGTGTTTTAAACACTAGTTTTGCATGATGAGCTGTCAACATATGTAAATCTGGAATATACTAATGTAGCATGATTTGTTGTTGGCTTATGTCTAATAGCGGTCGATAAGAATCAGATCCTATACATTTAACTTGAAATTTAAAGGGGAAGTAAAGGCTCTCATACATATTAGCTTATATGAAAATAATACACTTCAAGAATAGGATGCTGTCCTCCTTTTTCTCTCAGTGATCCCATGAGGGGAGAATTTCGCGTATTGCCACCAGCCTGCCCAGTCTCTGGCAGCCCCTGCTAGCAGCCATGTTCTCCAGTTGCCATCAGCTGTGATTCATTGAGTGGACAGCATCCTATTCTTGAAGTGTATTACTTTCAAATAAGCTAATATGTATGTGAGTCTTTACTTCCCCTTTAAAGGTGAAGAGCAATGGTTTATATATATGTATATATATATATATATATATATATATATATATATATATATATATATATATATATATATATATATATATATATATATATATATATATATATATAACCAGAGTGTACGTAATTATTTGGATGCTTAGCATGCCATAGTGTATTGGAACACATACATTCATGTTAATTCCAAGTCATAATAAGTATCGAGAGATGACAGAAAGCAGAAATACAAATCACTATGTATTTCTGCTGAAAGTGGAATGGAGGCAAGGCAACGCATGTGAAACATGATAGCGAATAAACAGTGACGCTTTTCCGGTGATAACAAGCTATTTAATCAAAGGTGGCTAACTAACTGTCAATCCCATTTTATGTAACAGGCTTGTTAGTCTTTTGTTAAGAAAAAGACGACTGAACAAGCTGGTACATCATTAGTTGAACGTATTCTTATTCACATTAAGCTAATCCCACGCATTTGAATTAGATTACGGACAATATGAGGTCATTCTGTTTAAGCGGTGAAAATCTGAATGATTACTGGCGTGGATATTACATATTTTGAACATGATAACATCAATTTATTTTACAGGTTTAATTTTGGCATGTCAATCCTATTATGCAAGTTGGGTTCCACTACAAGAAAACATAGGGGTATTACCAGTTTTATATCATTTCGGTTCTGCAAACTATTTCTGCACTAAAAAGTATTTTTCAGGAAAAAGTGACAGATATGATTCAAATGTTTTGTGGTGTATTACTCTTCTATCATTTAGCCAGAGTAATTGGAGTGGATGTGTACTACTCCCGTTAAGGATAGAATATTCAGGAACGTGTAATGAGGAATTATAATCATATCCCTGTTAAAATATTGGTATTCTTCAACCTACAGGTTTAGCAGTTCTGTAAATTGCATATTGCGTTAGTTTGATTTTTGCGTTTTTTGCGTTTAGCCTTGGACACAAAATAAAAATTCGCAATGATAAGTGCTGCTACTTTTAGTGTATAGCTGGCACTCCATGTTGCAGACTATTCGCAAAGTTAAAAAACGCAAAAAAAGATTTTCTGTAAATTCGCAAAAATTTACTCTACACAATCTTTTGTGAATCTGCAGTATATATGAAGAACCATTTTTTGTATTAGACAATCTGATGGTATCCTTGTACAGTGTCGAATGACAGGTCAACAGGTGCCGTGTCAGTTGTGTGTCTTAGCAACAAGTTAGACTGATTATATGCATATGATAATGCAATTAGACATCCCAATTATCAGCAGTGTTTGATTGATTGAAGTATCATCAGTTCACCTACTGCCAAATGTCATCCAGAATGTAATAATTACATAAATTCAATGCATATCCCAAGAATCCTGTTAATAAAGTTTCCCCTGCTGAATCCGGATGAAAAGTGTTTACTTGAGTGTTCATCCTCAAGTTGGAGGGATTGGTCCACCATTATGGGTAAATGGGGCTGAACCCATTAACACTCAAGAGATCCTCTATAAAGTATCGTCTGCTACAGTCATACTTTTGCAAATAACTCGAGAATGAAGCGAAAGTTGACAAAATTTTCGAAGGAGAGTTGTTGTTTCACTCCTGGTTGACATTTCTCCTTCAAATATTATCCAGTAAATGCTTCTGTTAGAATTTTATTTTCAAAATTATCAGGCCTTTTTGGCCTATCTGAGTGTGAAAAGGTTAATAAAATGTATATCCTCAAAGTGAAGTCATTCATGTCTGGAGCGTACACACCAGTCTTACAATCTCTAACAGAACTCACACATTTTAGTATGATTTGAAAGGTATTTGAAGAAGGATTGTTAAACTGAACAGGAACTGCAACTTTTGGTTAAATATTTCTCGTAACATTGTTCTTTTTATCAAAAATGTCTACATATGCGTCAGACTATGAGTGTGCTGCAGATATGATTGGGTCAACCCATTGGAGCTCAAAGGGCCAAAACACCCCTACCATTTCAGTGAAATCTCCCGGAGGGGGGGGGGGGCACTTGGATATTTAATAGGCGCTTACGCTCGTTATCAAAACTTAAAAATACCCCTAAATCACTGATTTCTGGCCAAAAAAGCCCTTATTTTAATAAATACGCTGACTTTTTCCAGTAAATAAACACCCCTTCTTTTATCAAAACACTGACATTGGATGAACTGGAACACGTATTTTAACTTTAGATTTTATAATCCTCTGCCTGTTTAGCGGCGGCAGACTCGGAAGCCCAGTCACATCGGGAGTCACTCGGCTTCAGAGCCGCGTATATTTCGTGGATTGTAAGGGGATTTTCACCCCCCCCCCCCCCCCCCCATACTTCGTACCTAGGTACAAAAAAGTACCCTTCTTTTACAAAATCGCGGACATGCGGAGGTCATAAAAATTCCCTTTCTTCCGCGAAATACGTAACGCGGGTGCCCCCCCCCCCCCCCGGGTGAAAGGCAATGGAAGAGTTGAGTAAAAATAGGAAGGAAGAATGGTAATCATAACAATACCAACTACCCTCATTCAAATATTTTGTAAAGTGATTCTTAATTACAAAGTTGTCAAAATGCTCATTTCTAAAGGAATTAATTATCAATCATGACACAGTTAAACGAAATTCCATAAGTATTCTAGTGGAAGGCAATGAAAACATGCACTGATTGTCTGCGGAGATCAAATGGATATTTGTTGAGCACATTGCAACCACATCATGATCTTACACATGATCCAACACTTATGGAGATATCTTGTTAATAAAGCAAACTTTTTAATAAATATTTTTCATGAAAGTTGAAGTTCTAGTTGGGTTTGAATACCCTTTTAAAACATATTTCATATTTCAAATACTGTAAATCACTTAAGTATAGCGGGAACAATAATATAGCGATAATAGCGCTCTGCCCATATGCGCTATTGTAAAAATTCCCGCCTTTATTAAATTCTTGCTTGAACTTGCTAGTCAGGTGTAAATTCCAGAAAAAGTGACTTATTGAGGCATTTTGTGTTAAAAGTCGGTATCCAGTGTTTCTAGCCTAATTTGAGGGTGCTGAATCTGGAAATGACGGATACCAAGCTGAATCTTTGGGTTTTAGTGTCCTAATCGCCATTTTTGGGTGATTTGGGCACTTTTTTGTATGTTAATTTGCATAATGTGTCTTTTTTCAGAATAGTGTCAGATCATGGCAAATGAGGTATCAAATTGAAGCTCTCCACTGTGGGAGTTCATTCATGTGTAGTTTTGGTACTTTTAATGGTTGCCATGGCAACAAAAGCCAAGAAATAATCAAAAACAGAGAAAAAATGCTCATTTTTGTACTTTGTGTGATATTTAAGTGCGATTTATACCCAATCAACATATCTAAGGGCATCAGTTTGTTTATCAAAAACTTCCTTGCTCTTTTCTTGGTCAATTTATGGCAATTTTATATGATTAAAATATTTTGGGTCTGAAGTACAGTCCTTTGAAAATTACAATACTGCAAATGTGGAGTCTAGCCACAATACGCCTTAAAATGAGTCATTTTATCAGATCAGTGTCAGATCATGGCAAATGTGGTATCAAATCAAAGCTCTCAACTGTGAGAGTTCATTCCTGTGTATTTTGGGAATTTTCAGTGGTTGCCATGGCAACGGGAGCCAAAAATTAATCAAAAACAGAGGAAAATGGTCATTTTTGTAATTTTGTGTGATACTAAGTGCGATTTACCCCAAATCAACATACCTCAGGGCATCAGTATGTTTGTTAAAAACCTCCTAGCTATTTTCTTGATCAATTCATGCCAATTTGATATGATTGAGATATTTTGGGTCTGAAGTACAGTCCTTTGAAAATGACGATACCTAGAGCTGCACTCACCACTCACGAACTCGAGTGGCTCGAGCCCTGGGGCAAACTCGCCGAGCTCGAGCTGAAATGTTCAAATCGTGAGTTCGTCTATGTTGGGAACACAACATAACACAGAGCACCTAACACACATTATTAACATACATAACTGCTTATCGCTGTCATGTCTTCTTTACAATCTTCAATGCATACATTCAAGCGGTGTTGAGTGTTATACTGACCTTTGTACCTCGTCAGCACGTTTAAAAATCAAATAAACATGGCAATGTTAATAGATCTCCGCCAATAAATATTTATTTCTTAATAGCTGGGCTGGAAAATAAGTATTTCTTTAGAAAATTGGAACGTCCGTGAGCTCATGAGCTCACGAGTCAAACGGGTGGTGAGCTCATGAGTTGATCTCCCTCCGTGAGTGCAGCTCTAACGATACCGCAACTTTGGAGTCTATCCACAATATGGCTTCAAATGAGTCATCTATTCAGATCAGTGTCAGATCATGGCAAATGCAGTATCAAATTAAAGTTCTCAACCCGGGAGTTCATTAATGTGTATTTTGGAAATTTTCAATATGGTTATTAAAAAAACTTCCTTGCTGTTGACCAATTCATGCCATTCTCTTTGTCTTAGGTCTAAATACAAATGACAACAATGCAAATGCAGTGTCTATCCACAACATGGCTTAAAGTTATATTGACTTTTCTATTCCTCCTCTGAAAGGGAATTTCTCATTGTATTCCGCTAGATACATAAAGTCTTCCCATGAAAATAAATATTTTGATTAATATCAGTATTTCAGTTGAAACAAATATAGGAACTTTACTGTTTTAAGGGTTTTTAAACTAAAACAAACTAAAATACTCTCATGGCCTTGTGCCCTGGTCCTAACTAACCTTTAAGTACTACTTAACACCCCTGTAAGTAGACTGGTTAGGTAGTGGTATTCTCCTGGTGTTCTGGTTTCCTCCACCATTTGACACTGGCAATTCAGCCTCAAATGGCAGAAAAAGAATCGATGATTACAAAATTCAAATTCATCTTGACACGTATCACTAAGCAGTGCCCATACATTTGACTATGAAGTCATTAAATAAATGCCAGTTATTTGAGTTGTGTTAGTGTCACTAGGAATGGTTAAGAGTTATACTTAAAACACACACACAAACACACACACACATATATATATATATAAATATATATATATATATATATATATATATATATATATATATATATATATATATATATATATATATATATATATGTGTGTGTGTGTGTATGTATACAGTGTAACCCCTCTAAAGTGACATCCTGTGACAAGCCACAACTGATCAACTTAGAGGGACTCTTTTTACTATAAAAGTAATAGGAATAGGTTAGTATGGGACTGGCAGAGTGTGGTCACTTTAGAGGGGTGGTAAACTTAAAAGGGCGATCACTTCTAATCTGTGTATCTATCTATCTATCTATCTATCTATTTATTTATCTATCTATCTATAGATAGATAGTTACATGCATACATACATTGATATAGGTAAGTAGATACATAGCTATAGATATAAAAATAGATAGATAGAAAGATAGGTATGTATTTATGTATATGCATGTATGTGCAGATAGATTGATGGATAGATATGTATCATTGAACTCTCCCACTACATTTTAAAACTAAAACAGATTTGTCATATTCTGAGAAATTGGGTGCTTCCCTTTCTCTTGTTAGAGACATTCTCCTTGGCCTGCTCTATACATCAGTAAGAGAGAGAGAGAGAGAGAGAGAGAGAGAGAGAGAGAGAGAGAGAGAGAGAGAGAGAGAGAGAGAAGAGGAGATCATTTGATCAGGTTGAGGTGACACACACACTTTAAATGCTGCAGTTTCTCCGCCTTGCAATAAGTGTACTTATATCATATGTCTCAGAGTGCATTGCTTAACCATTTCTCTTTAAATGGAAATGATCACCTACTTATCATATAAGTGCACAAACAAGGCTAAGAAACTATAGCATTTGTTTATCCAAGTTTGAGTATTTTATTTTGAAAGCCTTTACAAACAAAGTTACTATATCTGTATTTACTAAAATACTGATATTAACCAAAAATAATAATTCACATGGGAAGACTATATGTATCTAGCAGAATACGATGAGATGTACCCTTTTAGAAGAGAGAGTAGATACTAGATCAAAATAACTGTAACCTTTTAGCCATATTGTGGATAGACACCACATTTGCATTCTTTTAATTTTTATAGGACGGTATTCAAGGTATCTAAGATTCTAAGAGAATTGATCAAGAGCAAGGAAGTTTAAATTAATAACCATACTGGTCCACATGTGTATTTATTTGAGGGAAATCACGCCTAAGTATAATAGAAATGCTGGTTTTTCGCCGTTTTTGAATTATTCATGACTGCCGTTGCCATGGCAACTACTACAAATTCCCAAAAAACACATCAATGAACTCTGGCAGTTAGGAGCTTTAATTTGATACCACATTTGCCATGATCTGACACTGATCTGATAAAAAGACTCATTTGCAGTTTTGTGGATAGACTCCACATTTGCGGTATCGGCATTTTCAAAGGACTGTACTTCGGACCCAAAATATTCTAATCATATCAAATTGGCATGAATTGATCAAAAAAAGAGCAAGGAAGTTTTTAATAACCATGTTTTTGATCAATTTTCAGCTCCCGCTGCCATGGCAACCACTGAATTTTTTTAAAATACACATGAATGAACTCCTACAGTTGAGAGCTTAGATATGATACTAGATTTTCCATGATCTGACACAGATCTGATAAAATGACTCATTTTAAGCCATATTGTGGATAGACTCCGCATTTGCAGTATTGTAATTTTCAAAGGATTGTAAGTTCATACCCAAAATATTTTAATCATATCAAATTGGCATGAATTGATCAAGAAAAGAGCAAGGAAGTTTTTAATAACCATACTGATGCCCTGAGGTGTGTTGATTTGGGGTAAATCGCACTTAAGTATCGCACAAAATTACAAAAATGACCATTTTCCTCTTTTTGATTAATTTTTAGCTCCCGTTGCCATGGCAACCACTGAAAATTTTCAAAATACACATGAATGAACTCCTACAGTTAAGAGCTTTAATATGATACTACATTTGCCATGATCTGACACTGATTTGATAAAATGACTCATTTTAAGCCATATTGTGGATAGACTCCACATTTGCAGTATTGTCATTTTCAAAGGACTGTACTTCAGACCCAAAATATTTTAATCATATAAAATTGCCAAGAATTGATCAAGAGAAGTGTAAGGAAGTTTTTGATAAACAAACTGATTCCCTTAGATATGTTGATTGGGTATAAATCGCACTTAGATATCACACAAATTACAAAAATGAGCATTTTTTCTCTGTTTTTGATTAATTCTTGGCTATCGTTGCCATGGCAACCATTAAAAGTACCAAAACTACACATGAATGAACTCCCACAGTGAAGAGCTTCAATTTGATACCTCATTTGCCATGATCTGACACTGTTCTGAAAAAATGACACATTATGCAAATTAACATACAAAAAAGTGCCCAAATCACCCAAAAATGGCGATTAGGACACTAAAAACCAAAAATTCACCTTGGTATCCGTCATTTTCAGATTCAGCACCCTCAGATTAGGTTAGAAACACTGGATACCGACTTTTAACACAAAATGCCTCAATAGCCTTAACGGAGCCCCTTTTCTGGAATTTGCACCTGACTATAAAGGGGAAATAATGGGAAACACCTGCATAATCTGATTGACACATTCATGCCTGGAGAGCTCCATGGCAAAAGATGTCTGGATCTGCAACCTTTTTGAAATAAACCTAAAATTCATAAAATAAATGAATGAGGAACAAGCAATTAATTCTTCATCCCCGGTGTAATGCCTATGTATGCTTTTGTCCAAGATTTATCATCAAAAGAGTAAGGCAGTGGTTTTGGGCTCCAGAAGCATAAAAGGGTTCAGGACGATACTTTTGATGTTCCCTTCCACTTTCTCCATATGTGACCTGATGCTGACAGGAAAGTGATCTGTGCTTCACCTAGTTCTGCATAATGAAAGCTAACATACTGACCAGAGTGTCTGCGCAGCCCCAAACCCTAACCAATCTAATAATCTATCTACATCTATATGATATGTAAATATGTATGTGCATGGACCTTCACAAAAAAGTATGACATACCATACAGGCTAGTTCAACCTAAAATCATCTATGCATCACTGTTGGCTGAAAGGAGGACATTAGTAATTTCCATAAAAAACACTGCTGAATCAAAAACAAGTGCATAAGGTGGTATTAATGCTTGACACACATTAACCATAATACAATACAGCTAACCGCACATATTTAGATTGTATGTGTTTGTACCAAATCCTGACTAACTGACTATTCTAAATCTAACATATTCCATGTCAACAGCAATATATCCCCACAATCTATGAATTAGGAGTCGACTCTTATGAAAGAAATTGGGCCTATGAGTGTGACCAATGAGTTATTTGAATCCTACCTAGATTTAAAGACTTGTAAGTATTCTGTGACATTTAATATGGTTCTATCTTAAGATTTTACAAACTTATCATATTGAGAGATGATTGCAATTTGTACCCTTGACTAATATGATTAACGTAAAAATGGATAAAAGATGTCATTGTTGATAATGTCATTTGGAAAGAGAAGTAATCATTAGGATTAATACTTAGCTGTCGTTTCATTACAGGAGACATGATAC
>CAWWDR010000760.1:12500-15785 GCA_963942565.1 Maea johnstoni | reverse complement strand
CAGTGCTCTGGTTCATCCTCCTCTCGCTACTTCTTCATTGCTGGCATTAGATTAGTACACATCATGACGCACACTAGCACTACACACTATCTGAATCACACCTCACCGCTGCCTGTACAGGATATTCCCAAGAAATGACTCCACCATAGACTCACTTGCCAGTCCTTCCTGCATCGCCTACAAACAGGCGCTCTCTACTGATCAGGATCCTTTAGTTCTACACTTATTCACCAGGTGGCCAGATGATCTTTCCTATCTGAATGACACCTCTCCCGCTGCTGAACAGGATATTCCAAAAAAAAACACTCAACGATAGACTCACTGCCAGTCCTTCCTGCATTGCCAACAAACAGGTGCTGTCTACTTCTGATCAGGCTCCTTGTTTAGTTCTACACTTGTTCACCAGGGGCCCACCCATTTTCTATCTATTCCCATGAAATGACTCCACGATAGACTCACTGCCAGTCCTTCCTACATGGCGACAAACAGGTGCTGTCTACTTCTGATCAGGCTCCTTGTTTAGTTCTACACTTGTTCACCAGGGGCCCACCCATTTTCTATCTATTCCCATGAAATGACTCCACGATAGACTCACTGCCAGTTCTTCCTGCAAGGCCAACAAACAGACGCTCTCTCTCCTTGTTTAGTTCTACACTTGTTCACCAGGAGGGCAAATGATCTTTTCAATATGTTTTAGCTTTTCCCAAATAATGAATCCTAGACTCACGGCCAGTCCTTCCTGCATGGACAACAAACAGGCGCTCTCTCTCTCCTTGTTTAGTTCTACACTTGTTCACCAGGTGGCCAAATGATCTTGTTTATGCTAATGAAGGGGATCACCCATTTCCACTCTATTCCCAAAAAATGACTTCCAGACTCACTGCCATGAGCAAGAAATAAGCGCTCTCTATCGATTGGCACATAAGAGGAAATTTTCACTTTTTTTTGGTATATCCAGAGAGTGTCCATTAGCATTGTACACGTCTCTGGAACAAGACAAGTATACAAACTTAACACTGATTCTACCCTTTCTAGTTCTGCACTTGCTCACCAGGTGGCCACATGATTTTTCCAATATTTGTTAAAGCTAATAAAGAGGATCACCCATTTTCCATCTATTCCCAAGAAATGATTTTTTCTGATCAAGATACGTGTGGTATTACACAGCCTTGCCCTAGGCCAGGCAAAATTTTCACTTCTATACAAAATCACAAAGATTCTACCCTTTTTTAGTTCTGCACTTGCTCACTAGGTGGCCATAATGATCTTTCCAATATTTGTTCATGCTAACAAAGGAGACCACGCTTGAGCCATCTATGTAGATAGCAAGATGAATTTCAGTACAGAGAATAGCAGAGTTCAACAATCTCATTGACTATTTCAAAGTAGGGCTGTGGTGGAGGCTTAAAGGTAGCTAGATTTCTATGCTGTCATATGTATTTTTTCTGTCAAGTTTTTCTGTTACCAGGTACCAAGTGGTCAGGGTGGCCAAATTAGTTTGCATTTATCTCACCAGGTGAATAGAGGACTCAGTTTGAGTGTGACATCCACTAGAGATAGGAGGACCAGGTGGTGCCATCTATTTATAGTTGCAGGTACTACACCCCAGTGGTAGATCAGCTCAGAATGGAATGTCAAGCAAGTCTTCAGGGACTATGAGGGGCCTAGTCTAGCTGAAGGGCAGTGACAATCACATGTATTATTCATACATAGGGCGAGGGCATCATCCGGGAAGGGGGAGGGGCTCAACTTTACCCAATATGGCTATGAGAAGAGTGATACTTGGACCATATAATATACAGCCTAGAAATCTAGGCAGTCTTTTCTATGTCTTGGTTCTAGCCTGTGTATACAGTCCCACCAATGGTAAATAGAAGCTGTCAGTATCACCCACCTGAATGTCAATAGACCACATATGTACATTACCCCCCTAATACGTGAAACTGCTTTATTTGAAGGACTCTGAAAGGAGGTTGAACCCATTCATACCTGTAGCACACTAATATATCTTAGCTATTTCTGTCTACAAAAATTATAGCCTTACAAGAAGGATTTCCAATATCTGATTTATTTAATCTCTGAAGATCTCTATGACAAATTTTCTCGGGACCTTTTATTTTTGTAAGTAACAATGGAATCAAACAAAGGTTCACCAATAATTTAAAGGAGAGATGATTAGACCAAGAATGTTGATCGTTGGATATGCAACCAGCAGATGTTGCCCAACAGCCTCCACACAATTTCTAGCCCAGTTGTTGATGAGAGCCAATCAAGAAGTGCATTCTGCACATGTGCGTGAGCAACTTTCTCTATAACGTAAACAAAAATGAGAGCCCTCATTCGTCTGTCTCCTAGTGACGTCACACTGAGGTTGAGATTAGGTGTGTCAAGGGCTTTCACAATGGGTCCTATATGGTAATTGGTCAGCGGCGACCAATCCATGTGCCCTTCATCTAAGGTTAGACTAGTGTGAGTCTATAGCGCAATGGGCTGCCTATAATAAATGCACCAACAAGTGATAGCTATAACATGCCACTATCAACACATCCCCTTCCCTTGGATCAACATAAATAAAAGCATGTGACATGCCTGTAACAACAAAAACTATGGTTTCTATGCAGTGCTCTGATATATCAAGGTTCATACCTTGTCATTGTAGATTTCACCACTATATATATAGCTGTCACAATTAACCTATTCATGCCTGGAGATCTCCTTTACAATATTAACCCTTATACAGCTGGTGACTAATTTGGCCAATGCAAAATGATGCAATAAACCTGTAAAATGATTGAAACCCTGGCATGTGGGTACTGAACGAGACCTCACTCATAATCCAATGAATACCAACATGAAAGGGTTTAGATGTTTATAAAAAAAACCAAGCATTCTGCTTTGGGCAAAAATAGCATTAGCAAAGGGATCCATGGTACTTTTAAACAAAAATTAAGAATGAAGTTAAAATCACAAAATAGTTAAGGAAAAGTTGTTGGTTGTTTCTTGATAATCATTTCTGCAAAAAATGCCCTCCTAACACACTCCAGTCCAAAAGACATCACAAAATACTCTTCATGTCGCAATGATCATCTGCATCACAGGAATTTTCCCAATTTCCCTTGTTTGGTTAGGCAGATTCAGGCTGGCAATGCTAACTCAAATGTTACCTGGTCCTACAGGCTACGGGGCAGTTATTTCAAAAACATTTGGAGATATTCTTAAGGGGAAACTTATTAACAAGAATGTCCCCAAATTTTTACTGGCCCTGTAGGACAAGTTGAGGTCTTG
>CAWWDR010000760.1:0-10000 GCA_963942565.1 Maea johnstoni | reverse complement strand
GAATACCAACATGACAGGGTTAGGATGTTTTTCATATTTTTTTGCCTTTTGTGCATTGGAAGAAAGTAAGCTCAGCAGCACAAGGGCTAAGGGGTCTACTTAGTATAATTAACCTATATAGCTACATGCAGTCCCATAATATTTTTTTTAGTTTCATAACAAAAATTGATAGTTGTCAGGTGTGTCTGTATTTGTAACCAAAAAGGACAAAAATAGCAAAACATTATGTCCTTAATTTATTCATGGTAGTTAAGTCAGGGCTATGGAAGACTAAGCTCCCAAGGATTCTCTTGTTATTTTCTTAATAGCTACATGTGGGGTAGTCATATTCATAAAGCATGTGAGCTGGCATGCTAGTTATTACCACCATAAATAGGCCAAAAAAGCCATTTTCAGGTAGCCAACTGGGAAAAAAGAGAGATTGCGTATGTGTATGTATATGTTGATGAAGTGTAATTACTATATTATGAGTGTCATAATAAAATCTACAATCATGATAATTACATAATAGCACCATGCATATGGGGGTCGTGCACTTCATTAAATTCAATAGTACAGCATAATAACCCTCAGAAAAAGGTTATTGTATAAAACCTGCCTGTTTTAAGATTTCTTAATAAAATTATTAGTCTGAAACAACTGCAGATTTCTTTACACATATGCCTGAGCACAATCTTGAGCATGTAAACCTTGCATCAAAGACTGCTTCCTAACCTGAATAGCAGGTGAACCTTGCATCAAAGAATGTATCATGCACTTTGCATTATTATTTGTTTCCTGTAGCGGTCCAAAGAAAATAAGGTAGGTAGGTAAGTAAACCCTTTTTAAATTGTTTATTTTTACCAAAAAACGTGTTTCATGCATGTTTTATGCTGATTAGGATGTTGTTAGATTGTGTAGAGTAAGTTTTGCAAATTTAGAGAAAATAAATTTTTGTGCTTTCTAACTGCAAATTATCTGCAACATGGAGTGCCAGCCATACATAAAGTGGCAGCACTAATCATTGCGAATTTTAATTTTACGTCCGAGGCTAAACGCTAAAATTAAACTTAAACAATCTTTTCCGAATTTACAGTAGGTTCCGTATGCACAATTCCCCATGCTGGCACTTGTAGAGCTGGCTGCTGCTATGATAATGCCTATAATAACAGTCGCACCATAGAGCCATGGGCATTCTCTTCCTGCATTATACAGACAGGGAAATGATGGAATACATACAAGTACCCATTCTACCAGTACACAATCATGCCATCAGCAAGGTTCAATTGGTACATATGTTAATGGGCAGATCTTTATCATAATTCAGGCTGTTGACTATGTCCCAATACCATCAATGGGACACATACGCTTTATTGAAGAGCAAATATTTCTAATCATGGCTAAGTAATCAGTTCAGTTAAAGGATGCCCAAGTGGTGCCATCTATAAGTCATTGACAGTACTGCACACTGGTAAATCAACTCAGAATGGAGGGTTACATTTTTGAGGAATAAATATAGGAAGTTTAAGTGGTGCAATCTTTAGGTCATTGGCAGTGCTGCAGACTACATGGTAGGTCAACTCAGAGAGGAGGGTTCATTTTTCAGGGATTAAATATAGGAACACCAAGTGGTGCCATCTTTAGGCCATTGACAGTACTGCACACTGCTAGGTCAACTCAGAGAGGAGGGTTCATTTTTCAGGGATTAAATATAGGAACACCAAGTGGTGCCATCTTTAGGTCATTGACAGTACTGCACACTGCTAGGTCAACTCAGAGAGGAGGGTTCATTTTTCAGGGATCAAATATAGGAACCCCAAGTGGTGCCATCATTAGGTCATTGACAGTACTGCACACTGGTACGTTAAGGTCAACTCGAATAGGAGAGTTAACCCTACTCCAAAGCACAAGGATGCAAAGATTTTTGAAACCATCTTAATCCTATCATGTTGGTATTCATATGATAGCTCTTGCTGAGTACTCTCAGATGAGTGCCCATGTGCCAGGGTTCGTCTTTTTTCAGGTTTTTTTGCATCATTTTGTATCAGCCAAATTAGCCACCAGCAGCATGACGGTTTACTTATCAGAGATTAGCTATAGGAAACCAACGCGGTGCCATCTATTATAATCTATTCTTACAGGGGAAGTAAACTGTCCATGGACAATGAACTTGGTCTAATACAGTACACACAGCTAGTGCATAACATCAGCCCAGCCAGCATAACAGATACAATATAGACTTATTACTCTGGAGGCTACTAATATGACAATGAAAAAACACTATAAAGCTCACTCTCTTCCTCTTCTCCATATTGCTAAATGTGGTCGTTAAGGACAACAGTTTTATCTGGGACATACAAATATACACCAGCCCAACAATAACACCACTTAGGAGTCATTACAGGGGGCTGGTTAACCCGTTAACGATAAAGGAGTTCCTCCTGAAATCGTCGTCTGGATCTAGGATACTTTTGATGATAACTTAGGAATTAAATGTGATTTTACAAAATATTTCAAGGAGTTGTTGAAAATGTCCTGATCAACATTTCTCCATCAAATACTTTCCTCACTATGCTTTTGCCTGAAAGATTTCATCAAAATTGCGAGGAGAATTATTTTGGCAGCTATGAGCATTACCGTAATTTCGCGTGTATAGGACGCAGCCTTATATAAGACGCACCCCTTGTCCAGGCCTTATAAATGATGTATAGACCTAAGCTTTGTGTATAGTGCGCACCACCTTTTCGAAATTATTGTGGGAAATCAACTCCTCATGAATAACGCTAGAAAGGTAGTAAAATGCATATTGAGATGAGTGAAATGTGGCATCAATGTGACATCAATGCTTATCACCCTGTGTCGGTGCCCAACACCCATTGTCCTAGGCTTGATATTGATTGTAATCAGTCAATTCTAGCGGAGGGTGGCATGGTAATTACAATTCGTAGATGCCGAGGCAAACATCGATGGGCATCGTCTTGGCCGCATTATAATTGTAATTAGGCGATCTCCGAGTGGCCTGGTTACTCAATGTAAAACATCCTAAATCTTTAGCTTTGTGTATAAGACGCACCCCCGATTTGAGTGTAAAAATTAGTGTAAAAAAGTGTGTCTTATACACGCGAAATTACGGTAATTAGTTAAAACCAATGCTCAAGTGTCTGTGCCTGCATACAAATAATTCCTTATAACTTAAAATTAAAGTAATACTATATTTCATAATTTATTATGAATTTTGGTATATTTCTATAATTTCTATAATCTTTGAAAAAATTTTGAAATTCATATTTCGTTTGAGATGCATAGATTATGTATATATTTCAAAAGAAAGTGAAAATTTAAAATTTCAAAAATCAAATATTCATCAACAAATTTGCAAATGTTTCTATCATAAAAAACAGCTGTATCTTATTTTTTTTTAAATCCAATTCAGATAAAATATACACATTTTCTACAAACAAATATATACAGAAAAAATACTGGCCAGCCATTTGGCTTATATTGGACCAAATCCATATAATACAAGAAAAGAGATGTATATTCATTAGATAACCTGCATTATAACTGTGAGTATGAATGGGTGAATACAGCATGACCTATCATATGTTAATCAATATAATTCCCTTAATGACCTAGCCCCCATAACATCATACTCCAAATGTCAATAGTCAATAAGGGTATTCCAAGGTACTAGAACTATTACAAGGCCAAGTTGCTTACATTGTTTTTGTTCATATCTAATTATTTATTTTTTATTATTATTTTTATTATCATTATTATTTATACTATTATTACTATTATTACTATTATTATTATTATTATTATTATTATTATCATTATTATTATGATTATTATCCTTATTATATTTACAATTATTATTATTATTATTATTATTATTATTATTATTATTATTATTATTATTATTATTATAATTATTATTATTATTATTATCATTATTACCATTATTATTATCATTATTGTTATTAATATTATCATTATTATTATTATTATTATTATTATTATTATTATTATTATCATTATTATTATCATCATTATTATCATTACTGTTATTACTATTATTATTATTATAATTATATTATCATTATAATTGTATTATTATGATCATTATCATTATTATTATTATAATTGTTATTATCATTATTATTATTATTATTATTATTATTATTATTATTATTATTATTATTATTATTCTTAATATTATCATTATTCTTATTATTATTATCATCATTAGTAGTAGTAGTAGTTTTATTATTAGTATTATTATCATTATTATTATTATCATTACTATTATCACCATTATCATTTTTATTATTATAATTATTATTATTATTACTGTTATTATCATTATTATTATTATCATTATTATTATTATTATTATCATTATTATTATTATCATTATTATTATTATTATTATTATTATTATTGTTACTATTATCATTATTTATATGACAATACTAATAAAAGTAATAATAATAGAAATAATAATAATCGATATAATCATAATAATAGCAATAGTTGTGTCAGACAATGGTACCATGAATAATAGCACAGCTTGACCTGTGGAAAATATATCATTGTTTCCTCTTTCCTATGCTTTCTTCCACAAACCCATGTCTAAAATAGAATGTAGAGCTGAACTTCTATAGAGCATGTATTTGGTTGTATATATGGTATTGTATTCACACCTTACCTTCTTGAAATTATATAAACGTTCCTTCGTGACTGTGCTATCTTCCACATGCCCGAATATCCCCAGAACAGTTAGCAGGTGCTGCCCTCTTTATGTGACCCCGTAAAGCACACATCCCTGCTCTATAGATACGTGTGGGTTGTAAGTACAGCGTGCCATGCCGCTAGACTCATATAAACAGGAAGAGCATGCGTCTAATGCTCCGACAGCGAACCTTTGGCAATATTACAGTTCCCGTTGAGCCGCGAGGGATCCGCTTGAGCGCGGGAGAGCGATTGAGCGCCGGCCTGCCGCTGGTGGGATCTGAGATGACTAATAGTCTCAGAAGAGTTTATCAGCTGCATTGATCCAAAGCAGAAGTTCTAATGAGGTTGTTAGCCGCGGGCTTGGTTTAATCTTGGTTTGTAAGGTATCATACTCGAAGCAGGCGCATCAATAGCGACGTCTTCGCAGTAGAGAGACAGACGCTCGCCTGAAATCCTTCAGCTGCCACTCAGCGACTCGACACATGCATCGCCAGGTGAGTTTGTTTGAAGGGTTTATAGCTAATGAGTATCTTGTCCACAGGTGAGTTAATTGCTTTAAACCAGCTTACTCCTATCTTGTCACCCAGGTGACAAAAATGGGTATTGATTTTTTGCAGGTGAGTTTCTTAAAGATCATGAAGCAAACAATCATCTTTTGGCAATTAAGGCAAGTTTCTTTAAACCAGCAAACATGCATCCTTTCGCAAGTGGCAAGGAGAGTTTCTTAATTAGCTTATACAACAAACATTCTAGGAAATTGCTTTAAATTAAAGAGCAAAATGCATCTCCTGGCTTCATTTCCAGCACTCCTATTTTGCCAGAATTTCCTATCTTGCCAGAATTGATGAGTTTCTTTTAGGCTTAAAGATAACAAGCATATTGGTGTCCAGGTGAGTTTCTTTAAGTTAATGGTTCTAACATCCATTTTTGACATGTTAAACCAGTTTGCTTACATCTTGGCAGCCATGTCCGTTTCTCTGGATAATTAAGTTCATTCATTCCATTGTTTTTTGTACTTATTTGTTTTAAGAATGACATACTTTTTATATCTAACACATTTTGGGCATGTGCATACCTATCAATGGCACAAGTCCCATTATTAGCCTTTAATGTTAACTGTAGCCTAGGGCTGTCATTAATAACACCTGTATCGATGAATCGACAAAAAAAACTTATCGATTATCGATATCGAAGAAGGCACAACATATCGATTCATATGCAAATTAGGTAAATAAACTATTTTTCAAGAAAACACAGCTTGAACAACACATAAACTCCCCACTACAACTGTGTGCGTCCATTCGTTTTATCCTTGAATTCACACAGATGACTGTGTATGTGTTAGGGCTGTGATCCATAGGTCAAAAAATCACCCCACACGCGAACTACAACCATTCCTTATAAGCACATTGCTGGTTTCCATTCATTTTGAATTCGATTCGCTGAATCGAATCGAAGTAGCGTATCGGTAATAATTTTGTTGATTATCGAATCGATAAATATTTCTTATCAATGACAGCCCTACTGTAGCCCCTAAAAATTGACGTACCCTTCTGTGCTGACCAAGCAGTGTGGTGTAGTACCAGGTATGGTAGATAGATGGCACCACCTGATCCTCCTATGTCTAGAGATTTTAGTCTTATTCAAACTGAATCTTAGTGAGATAAGTACACGTAAACTAAATTGACCACTATGGCCACCTAGAATACTTGGTACTTGGTAACAGAAAAAGCATAAAAGAAAAATACATATGACAGCCTTAAAATCTAGGCTATGTTAAATGTAGCCCTTCGATTCTTACTTGGGACATTTCCTTAATCCTGGACAGGTTCCTGCAACTAAGCCTGTTGTCATTGACGATGGCTATGTCCAGTGGGCAATAAAGGAAATGTGCCGCAGGATTTCCTGCTTGTAATGTTCCCCACAGCCCTCTTATAACCATGATGTTAGTTTAACACTGCCAACCACCTCATAGATTTTCCGCATCAACCCTTTCAATGCTGAAGCTACTATCCAAAGATTTTTGAAAACAATCTTAACCTTGTCATGTTGGTATTCATTGGATAGCTCTTGCTGATTACTCTCAGATGAGTACCCATTGTGAAAGAGCTGCTCCATGAAAAATATTATATGGTGCCAGTACCACTCTCCTCCCAGCGAAATTGAAATCGAGCCCCTGACCCCCTTTAAATGACGCCCTTGCCTTAAGTATGAACTATACATGAGATTGTCAATTTGTCACTGCCCTTGTCCTTCAATGCTGAGGCTACTTCCGTACAAAGCACAAGCATGCAAAGATTTTTAAAATCATCTAAACCATATCATGTTGGTACTCAGTGGAAAGCTCTTGCCAAGTACTCTCAAATGAGTACCTATTTGCCAGTGTTTAAGTCATTTTTAAGGTTTATGCCAAATTTTGTATTGGTCAAGTTAGCCAACAGCATCATAATGGTTAAGGTGTTTCTCCGATCCATTATGAAGCATTTGAGGCCATGGCAGGAGAGATCATCATAAAAACAGCTCTACTTAGTTCTTCTTGGCATTGAACCAAGGCGAAGATTCAGCAAATCATGAATAAATAAAAACAACTGAATGTAAATTGCTCGCTTAACAGGACAAGTGAATAAGAAAGGCAATTGTCATAAATTGCTCAGAGTTGCAATAAAACAAACTGCACAAGGTAATTATGTGCTCGGATCATCCTTTCTTTTGATGTTGATGTGCGTACATTTTCTCATTAAAACCATATCATGTGTCCAACTTTAGTTTCTACCTACAGGAAAGAAATGATTATCGTAATGTAGACACAAAACTCTGAAATTGCGCACGAGATTTAGAAAATGCCAAGTGTATTGAGTTCAACTCTGTATTTGCCAGTATTTATAGGAAGGAACAAACCTGGAAAACATGCAGTCTTTCAGGATATTGGTATCATTATCACATGTTCACACAGCTTGAAGAAAATAGATTGTTGAAAAGCCATGACAGAAAAATAGCAAGAGACAGAAACTTTCTGTCCATTTCGTTCATAAGTAAGTAAGACTTATAATCATCCTTTAAACATTCACACACTTTTATGAAATAAAAAGGTGTTTTTTCATAAATTTGAAATTAGGTGATATGTGACTCCGTAACATGTGACTCCGTAACGCAAAAAACAGGTATTTTTAAATTTTCTAAGTGTTAACCTTAACATAAAAATACCAAACTTGGTGAAAGAAAGCTTTAAGGGACCCTTTTAAATCCAATACAAGTTGTTTCTTGGAAAATTATTTTTTTAGAGGTTTTTATTGGGAGTGAAATGTGTGACTCCGTAACGTTACGGAGTCACATGTATGTCAAGGGGCATTTAAGGTGGGTAAAACTCATTTCTTAAGAACACAATTTAGTACTATTTTATGACCTTAAGAAAAACATGGCATATTTATTTTCATAACCATGTTATTCTGAGTCTACTCAACCCCGTAATCTCACAAAACAAAGGGTTTGTTCTGAAGAGAATTATGTTATTCCATCCAATTCTGCCTCATCCTATCCACTTGATTTATAACATAATGGTGAGGTAGGTGTATTTGCTAGGGCTGAGGTGTTTAGTTAAGGTCCTGAATGTGATGTACAGCAACTTTCCTTTTAGTAGAAGGTACTTTTTTGATTATGCTGTCTAGCAAAGCTGCTTCTTAGGCATAGTAGGCCAGACTCTAAATATATCACCTTTCCCAGTGAGCATGTGTCCAGTAAGAGGAAGTTTCAGTTTATTCTGTAGTACACAAATTTTCTTTTCCAACAGCTTCTTTTCTTCTCTCTGTGCTTTCTTTTTACCTCTCTTTCTATTCTATGTGTTCCTCTGTCAGTTCTGGTGCATTCTGCTTTTTGATCTGCTTTCTAATCCGATCTTTCACTGTCATTCTCTCATGGAGCCCAGGGTTAGCTATGATCTTTTCCCTGTTTTTCTGCTTTTCTCAGTGATGGACAATGACATGTTTCCCTCTTGAAATTCTGAATGAATGTGACCTTGAGTGCCTTTTTAAGATTTACCTCATCAGTATTTACAATGCTAAGGTATGCACTAATCCAGACAATAGGAAGCCACTAAATAAGGAAGGGCAGAGGGGTGGCTAACTGTAAACAATTGGATCAGTTGTAGCAACAGCTGTAGGTAATCCAGTCCCACAGGACAGATCAACTCATATGTTTATTGCTATATGGGAAATCGTACCATTTTTGCAATTAGCATCAATGTAGCCATGATTGCTATGTGTATTGTCAGAAAAAGGAAGCGTCCCAGACACCTAGCATCCCATACATCCCTATCCTGTTACCTTGTTAAGAGACAAACCTTTCCTGTCTATACTTATATCTTTCCAAAGCAGTCCAACAGCACCCCACTATGGTGAAAAGCAGGTGCAAAATATAATGTTGTCTGATTTTAATACACTTTGTTAGGTCTTCTTGCAAGAAATATTCACTTTTACATTCATTTCTTATATTCATTTGCCAAATAAAACTACATTTGATAGAGTATTGTGCATTAATGTGAATAAGTGACTCTGTAACATTTGGTGACTGTGACTCCGTAACAACTTAACAGGACTTTTTGTGATGTTTTCCTTAGAAAAAACCAGTTTTGGTAACAATTATAACTAAACTATTGTATTATGTTGTTTAAAACAAGTTTATCTATCTACAGATTAAGTTTTCTTTTAGAGTAATTCATGGTAATTGGACCAAATTAAACTACATTTGATAGAGTATTGTGCATTATTATGAATATGTGACTCCGTAACGTTTGGTGACTGTGACTCCGTAACGCAACCTTCTGTAATGTTTTTCTCAATAAAACCATTTTTTGTAACAATTATAACTAAATTTTTGTCTTATGTTGTTAAAAACAAGTTTATCTTTCTACAGATTTAGTTTTCTTTTAGAGTATCTAATTGCAACAAAAAGAAAAAGATATTTGATTAAAACCTTGAAAAACAGGTGGTAATTTTCTGTGACTCCGTAACGGGCATGTTTTTTCACTTTTTAACCATCAAAAAAAATTTTTATGAAAATAAATTTTATACCATAATAAAGTACTTCACAAGCCCTTTCTAACCATATATAACTTTATATCAATGCCTTTTTAATAAAACTGTTATTTAGCAGTGAACAGCAAATCTGTGACTCCGTAACAACTTGACTTTGCCCATATGTACATATAAACATGCATAATATATATATAATTATATATATATATATATATATATATATATATATATATATATATACATACTTATATTCA
>CAWWDR010000759.1:0-18485 GCA_963942565.1 Maea johnstoni | reverse complement strand
ATATATATATATATATATATATATATATATATATATATATATATATATATATATATATATATATACATACATACATACATACATACATACATACATACATACATACATACATACATACATACATACATACAAACATACATACATATATATATATATATATATATATATATATATATATATATATATATATATATATATATATATATATATATATATATATATATATTGGTACTATATATATTAGTACTTGAACATGAGGATGGTGGTTTCTATTTTCTTAATAATCTAATGTTTTACATTCCTAAACGTCTTAATCACATAAACAAAAAAGTATACCAGAATTTGTGGCTAATATATATAAATTTTATGCGAAGTTTGCATTTATTTCGGAGGTCCCCTGTTGGTAAAAGTTAAAAGATTCAATCATCAAATTACACCATTTAACTGCAAAGCTATTGACACTATTGACATACTAGTATGTAAATCCTTTTTCAATGATGTTCATTTAAAGTCATTCATTATATGCCACAAACTTCTTATTTCATGAAATATGGTTCAGGACAGTAGGGGACTTATATCATTACGGGAGCATGTCCCCTAACCCTACCCAAAATGTCCCCAACTGGTGGCATCGGTACAATATATATATATATATATATATATATATATATATATATATATATATATATATATATATATATATATATATATATATATATATATATATATATATATATATATATTATAACTATTTTGGTAAGGAAGTATATGATACACCATCTTGCAGTTTAATATAGGAGTTCTAGCGTGCTCTTGAGGGTTGAAAGCCGTAACTAGTGACTTTCATAAGTTCTATGTGACCATTTCCTGTCATATATATATATATATATATATATATATATATATATATATACATATATATATATATATATACATATATATATATATATATATACATATATATATATATATATATACATATATATATATATATATATATATATATATATATATATATATATATATATATATATATATATATATATATATATATATATATATATATATGTATATGTATATATATATATATGTATATATATATATATGTATATATATATATATGTATATATATATATATGTATATATATATATATGTATATATATATATATGTATATATATATATATATATATATATATATATATATATATATATATATGTATATATATATATGTATATATATATATGTATATATATATATACATATATATATATATATATATATATATATATATATATATATATATATATATATATATATATATATATATATATATATATATATATATATATATATACATATACATAATATATATATATATATATATACATATTTATATATATATATATATATATATATATATATATATATATACATATATATATATATATATATACATATATATATATATATATATATATATATATATATATATATATATATATATATATATATATATATATATATATATAACTGTATATATATATTCAAACTGTATACATATATATTCGTACCTTTTCTAGGCTTGACCATCACAGCCACAGTGGTACTGGCAGGCGCAGCATCAGTGTTCACACTACCAGCCTCAGCCCTGGAGATGCGTATAGGCGTGTCCGTGGTGGTGTCCGCGGCTGGATTCATATGTGCAGCGGCCGTGGTCATCTACCTGGCCTCCATTAAGATCGACACTGAAATCTTCACTGCTGTTATTTCTGCAGGAGCTGTGTCCATATCAGTTGCAGCAGCATGGGCAGTTGGAGTGACGGTGATTATTATTATCATTATTTTTGCTATTATTATTATTATTATTATTATTATTATTATTATTATTATTATATTTTCAAGAATAGGATGCTGTGCTTCTTTTTCTCTCAGTGATTTTGTTCGGGGGGGGGGGGGGGGGGGGGCGGAGGGAGCGGGGGTAGATACTGTGTTTTGCTATCAGCTGGCCCAGCCCCTGGCTCTAGCCATGTTTCTGAATTGCTATTAGCTGTGACTCGTTGGGGCAGTGCTCACTTCCTGTCCCCACTCTCTGAGCAGTGCATCATAAATTGCAGTGCTCATCACAATAGCTATCGGCAAAAAATGCATGGAAAACAGGAAACAGGAAAATGTTAAATGATGTGCAACAATTGGCTGTACAAAAGACCGGGGAGTGGTTGTATACCTTTCATCCAGTTGCTTTACTAATATAAGCACATGTATATGCATCAAACGTTTGAAATTAAGTTAGCATAAGAAGGGCTAGTATCTTTCCCTACCCCACAGAGTTGACACTGCCAAGGCTGTTGTTATTTACGACTCCATTGTCATTAAAAAGAAATACATTTTCTAACGATACTTTATTTTGCAGGAAGGTTGAAATCAAAATATGTCAAAGTGCATATATTACGGTATAGCAAGGATAAAATCAATTATAGTTTTCATTTACTCTAAAATGTTGGATGGAAAATGAGTGATGATAAGACACCATATGTACCTAATCATGGTCATTATCCATCCATACTATTGGGAATAGACTATCTAGAATTATGTTGGTTGGCTTACATCTTGCAATTGAGGTTTTGTCTATTATCTAGGTCCCTTGGGCTATAACAAAAGGAAGTAACAACTCCAATTAAAGGGGAATGATCACAGAGTGTATCCTTGTTCAATTGTCATTACACATCTAGATCTCAGGACACACAAGTCATTTGTTGATAAGTCAAGCTGGTATACAAGTGAAATATCTGACAGTTCTGGGAACAGCAATCATCTTCATTTCCTTATTTGTGTACATATTTCTGTAGGTTAGAGAAAAGAAATATGTCAGAAATATCCCTGGAAGGTGTTTGACTTTGAAAGGGAGTGCTATCCCTCAGTTTTCACATATTGACCATCAAATTCGTCAACTACATCTACAGCTATGTCCATATTATTCTCCGTATTACACATTGCCACTCTTGATTCAATATCATAGGAATTTGCATACCTAAACATCTTGAATGTGCTCCACAGCAGTAAAATATCTACTTTCTTGTCAGAGCCATTGTGCCTATCCCATTCACCAGTCTAGATGCTTGGCGCTGTGAGGTGTCCACTCAGTAGCATTTTTGAACAATATATTCCAAATTGGCTGAACCTAGACTATTTAGTAGCTGTTATTCTCTGATTGCAATTCGAGAATTCTGTTTATGTGGGGCTTCTCCTCATTTGACATATGTTGAGCTAAGTTCATGAACTTTCAAATAGCCCCTTGGATTGCTGTCCCCAAGTTCCCCTGTAACATTATCATGGTACCTCGTTTGATACATAGAATTTATGATTACTAACTCTAACTGACTGTTTATTTTTTCTCTTTCAGTCGTTGATAGAGAAAGAGACTCAGCAGGTTGGCCTTCGCATGACAAGGTGAGCTTGATTGGCCTCTTAATGTGTAATGAATCATTCATGAGAAAGGAAATGGACGTCCCAGCATCGTCATTAGATGTGTCAACTACGTCACGTTAATTAGGTTTCATAAGTTTATAAATTTTTCGTAATCCTGGATGTCTACCCCGAGGGGTACAATAAATCTCTCAATATGGTTAATATTTCTGAGCTGGACAAATTTTGCTAAATTTTTGTTTTAGTTTATCAAACAGATTCACCCAAGAATGGATGAAATACCAGGCAGTTTGTGAATATGTTATGGCGCTGAATCACTAATTTCTCTATGGTTTTACTTCTCTGTAGTTTTGCAATGTACCTACCAGTACATTGGGAAACAAAAAAATGGAAAATGAAAAAAAATGCAATTGGTAAACTAGTGTGTAAAACTAGAGTATAACATAATGGCAGGTAATGTTATTCATGATCCATTGATTCTTTCATGCCTTTAAGAGAGACAATTTTGAAGGCAAGTGGCAGAAGTCTTCAGGTGGTGCGCCAGTAGCTGATCCAGGGGGGAGGGGTTTCGAGGGATTTGTCCGAATCACTTTGCACCACCACATCACCTGCGTAAAAACATTTCTAGGCTCGGCAACTCGTTGCAATTGCAATTGTTTCCTGTCTTTTGTTTCGTCAGGCCTTTGGAAGGCGACAAGCTGGTTGGTGTCAGACAGGAATGGGCTGAGTGGGTGAACATCCTGTTGAGGGGGTTATCTGCTGTTTACAGACAGACACAGATTCACGGTCATATATGGCGTTTGCAGACTAAGAATAGAAAAGTGTCATTTTAGCTTGGAAAACTTCAGGTTTGTTAGGTGAGGGGGGGGGGGGGGGGGGGGGGGGGGGGGGTGGTCGACCTCTCAAACTGCTATATAGTTTGGTTCCCCAGAATCTTTTTAAGAACACCCAACCACTAGCCTCTTATGAGTGCACATAAGAGGGGCCATGCAACTAAAAAATATGGATGATTGAAGTACTGAATTTTCGGGACCTGCCTCTCGTTTAGAATAAATTGTTTGTCAATACATAGAAATAAATAAACACAATTAAACATAAAAAAACGTTTGAGGAGGCTGTTCAATCTGGGCTTTACTAGGAATGTAGGTGAGTACTGAAGATGGCCTAAAATTTGGAACTTCACAATTTTGGAAACTAGCATTGCTCATAACAATATATATACATATATATATATATATATATATATATATATATATATATATACATATATATATATATATATATATATATATACATATATATATATATATACATATATATATATATATACATATATATATATATATATATATATATATATATATATATATATACATATATATATATATATACATATATATATATATATACATATATATATATATATATATATATATATATATATATATATATATATATATATATATATATATATATATATATATATATATATATATATATATATATACATGTATATATATATATATATATATATATATATATATATATATATATATATATATATATATATATATATATATATATATATATATATATATGTATATATATAACCCTCCATTGTGGACACCCATTGAACTGGCCGAAGTGACCACACTAGAGGGGTGTCCATGATAGGGGGCTGTGGCGAACATCCTCTACTACTACACATAGTAATCAGCACTCTTACAGCATACTTACATCAAATATAAGTTATACATAGCACTCAAATTCCTACAGTTGGGTTTCTCACAATTCTCAAGCAAAGGTATGTTATGAACAAGTCACAGTACTGGTCTAGCTCTGAATTAGATGCTGTATATCTGACTTGACTAAAGCTTACGTTTAATTGTGACTATTCTAAAAAGAGACCCAACAGATAAAGGCGAGACCACTAAGCAATAAAATCTAACACATCTAATTGATCAGCATCCTGCCTTATCAAAAGTGTGGATCTGTCTATGGATATCATGGATCTTAAGATCCTTTGGTCCTCTATGAATCTGCAGGCTCTGCTTTTATCTCCCTTTTTTCTTCTTTTGTTTACAATTTATATGCACTGTCACTAATTTTTTGCTAATAAATCACGGCACTTATGTGCCTTCAAAAATCCATTCACTATATTTTCCTTCCACTACACACACACAACCCTGTAGTTCGGATTTGTGAGATCGTTCCCTATCTTTCCCATTATAGACCAACTTTTTATTTGGGCGTGTTTTGAGCTGATATTATCCTAACTTTACCCTAACTCTAATCAGACTGAAGATATTTGTAAAAATATTGTGAGATCGATCTCACAACGCACCCATGCTTCAGTGACCACGATCATTTTTAGTTTGCGAGGTGATCTCACAACTCATAAATATGTACACACACACACATACACACATCTCTCTCTCTCTCTCTCTCTCTCTCTCTCTCTCTCTCTCTCTCTCTCTCTCTCTCTCTCTCTCTCTCTTTGTATATATATGTATATATATATATATATATATATATATATATATATATATATATATATATATATATATATATATATATATATATATATATATATATATATATTGAACAGAAGTTAGAGGTATAGAAATCAGAAACAAGAATCTAATCACTCAGTCAGTTAAGACTACATAATATTTTGATTGTGTAAACTGACAGGTAGGCATGTTAATTATTCTTTTGAAACGATCGTGGATAGACATCATGAAAGTGGTTAGGTGTGTATGGGTCCCTAAATGACTGGATACCTACAGCAAGATAGTCAATAATAAAGCTGGGTAATAGCTGGGTAGTCAAAATCGAATTAAAGTGTAACTCTACCTTCAAAATTAAATATGTATATATATATATATGTATGTGTTAGAGCTCAATGTAACCTTTCATAGGACAAGGTAAGCTTAATTGGTCTGTTAATCTGTGATGAACCATTCACTAGAAAGAAGTTCCCTGCATCGTCATTTGATGTGTCAGCTACGTCAAGCTAATCAGGTGTCATAAGTTTTTCATATGTTTTTGCAATAAGTTTTTCATAATCCTGGATGGGCAATGGGTACAATAAATCTCTCATTGCTGTTTGATATTTCTTGAGTGGACAAATTGTATATTTTTGCTGAATTTTTGCTTTGGTTTATCAAACAGAATCACCCAAAAATGAATGAAATACCAGGCAGTTTGTGAATATGTTATGGCGCTGAATGACTAATTTCTCTATGGTTTTACTTCTCTGTAGTTTTACAAAAATAGCCATAAAAAAAAAATGCAAATGGTAAATGGTGCACCAAAAAAGTATTCGGTATTTGAATAATCAGAAAGAGGAAAAAAGGTCTACTTTTCTGTGAGTTTGGCATGATAGTTGAGTTTAGTCATTTGGAATGATCCAGTCCTGGTTAGATCCAGATTAGGCAAATGAAATATGATTATACAACATGTTGGTGATTTTTATATCATTTTTGTAGGAAACTATAACTGATTAACTCTTGGGGACACACATTTAAATGTGGAAATGTAAACCCTATAACTAGCGTTTAAAAGTTAGAGTCTAATATAGCGGCAGGACTGAGTTACTTTTTATATCATGAAGTTGAATGAATTGAACACCATGAGCTGTCTTTGGTATCAAATGTTGAATACCTAACCAGCTTTACATTTCCTGAAATATTTCCCATGTACCTGTTTAAGGGTTGTGGATTTAGTGCTTATTGGAAATCAAATTCGAGCTGTAATTCATGAATTCAGGATTAATACACTTAAAGCCCCCAATTTTCAATTTCTCAATATCTTCTCACAATAAGCCTTTGTATCGAATTAAAACCCCAGACTAGGATTATGGTGATCGGGCAGTTATTGCAAAGTATACATGAATAGCCATCTATGGAAGGACATCATGAATGGACATAACTTTGGCTTAATCTTCGTACAATTGAAGACAAAATCAAATATGTAACGTGTATCTTGGAATTAGGTACTCAGCGAAAGCCACCGATTTACTCCAAATCACCATCTACTTTCTCACTTGCTTGAAATCTGTTTCAAAAATATCTAATTTAGAATTATATAGATGATGCATCAAATAATCAGATTTGGTATGCATTGATCCAAAAGGTAGACTGTGTAGACTGAGGCAATGAATTGTCTTGCTCAAGGACAGACCAGTCCAGAGACCGGGAACTGAAGCAGCGACCAAAACCTAACCAACTGAGCTACTTTGTAATATGCTGCTAACTACCAAAACATTGAATTATTAATGTAAACTAAATGCCTCTGCATTCATACTAAAAGGTATCAAATAAAGCTCGATCATCTTCAATTAGTAAATTAAGAGAAATAGTTGATTATGCAATAACACACACACATATATATATATATATATATATATATATATATATATATATATATATATATATATATATATATATATATATATATATGTGTGTGTGTGTGTGTGTGTGTGTGTGTGTGTGTGTGTGTACATAAATAACCCCTCTACTGTGGATACCCATGGATCCAGCCGAAGTATCCACACTAGAGGGATGTCCATGATAGAGGAGCTGTGTTGACAGCCTTCTACTAAATAAGAAGACATTTTAAATTATCAACAGGGATTTAACGTACACATTTAATATCTATTAACCAGCTAGTTGATTTGCAAAAGTCTGTGAAGCCTTAGCTTTGGGCAAGAGTAAGGGCACGCTTTGAACCCTCTGGAACCACTTAAAAATTATGACTGTCCTGTGTTATGCAGACCATTTCCCATCTGGGGTAGCATTATGATAAAAATCGTCCTTTTGATCAGCCTTCCTTTAAATCACATTATTATTGCATCCTCTTGCTCACCCAATCAGCACTCAGGATTTGTACCATGTGACCGGTCATTAAATCCCCATAATGCCCTCCACCGCAGGGCATTAAATCTCACTCCATAATGCCCGCCAAGGCTATCTAGGTCAGTCACTGACACGATTCGACCATTGCTCTTTTGTTGTTTAAAGAAAGCGGACAACTTATATAGGTACCTTTTTCTTGCATCTCACTCTCATGCTTAGTCAGTAAAATTGTGAAACAAAAATGCTTACAATAAGCACATTAAACTCAAATGATCACAACAGTGGAATCTAAAATATGTAACACATTTTTTGAAACATTTTCAAAGGCTTATTTAAAAAGAAAACGTTTTGAAATAAAAGATATGCGAACTTTTGTGGTCAAACTTACAATAAATAGTTATTGGTGTGCCCACCAGATGGCTCTTTTTCAGTTCGTTCCCTTTCTCTCACTCCACATCCTACTGTATATGTTGCAGTGTGGTAAGTGTGAGACAGAGTACCCATATTACTCAAGGGACCAGTCTATCATGGGAGAAGCAAAAAGCTTCATAGGATTCATGGATATTTCAGATTCAAAATTGTTAAATGAGGTAATGCCATTTAGCATTATCTATACAAGTTCTCATAAAAAATAAATAGCAGAAATTAAAAGAAAGAAAGTAGCCCTTTTTAGTTCTTATTGTGGGTGTGCATACCATATATCACAAGATACTATAAATCAGATCACAATAACTGTCTCATTCAGGGAAGCAATAATAAAAACCTTAATAACTGTTCACGATGGCAGTATGTGTATTAAATGTGCGCCTTCAGGCATCCTGACCAGACCTCGGGCCTTCGGCCCTCGGTCTGGCCAGGATGCCTTCAGGCGCACATTAAATACACATACTGCCCGTGTGAACAGTCATTAAGGCTTTATTGTAAACAGAATACTTAAATACGTTATACAGAGCACTTAAATTACTACAGCTGAGTTTCTCACTGTTCTATTCAGATCAAGTCATGGTAGCGGTCCAGCTCTGAATCATTTGCTGTATATATGACTAGACTGAAGCTTCAGCTTAATTGTGATCATTCTTAAATGAGACCCAGAATACAAAGGCTGGACCACTTAACAATAAAAAAACCATTCAATTGATGATGATAATCCTGTTTTAAATGATGAAATTGTGACCCTTCTATAAGCCACTTAGGCCTGAATCAGAAATGTCCTTCCCTTATTAATTGATGACACTGTAATATGCTAGGGTGGTCATTCAAGAATCATGCTGTATAAACAAAGCCTGGTAAGTAGCAATTGTATGGAGGCCACCCTGAATGATTTTACTTTCTAAATCACTCAGTACGCAGTGGCTGGTTTTGGTGAATGTATTTGTATTGGTTTCTAAAGCAAGTCTACTGCTAATGGAATAAACTAGTTGGCATTCTGAAAATGTGGAGATAAAACTAAAATGTATGTTGAATAACCACCAAAAAGAGAGTGAGGAAATGTCTCGTATGAGAAACATAATGTGTGTACATAGACAGGTCAGTCTCTGCCAAAGCTGGTGAGGTTGTTTAGTAGCTAATTTTAAAGAGCAACTTGTACAGCTCTTTCAGTCATTAATGAGACGTAGCTTTCTGGCTTACACATGTGGATTCCATTCGTATCATTTACAGGGTGAGAAGAGCTTTGATGGGAAAACCTTTGCCTCAACACTTACTATAGCTTTTGGCACTCCATAAATGGAAACCCTTTACGATAGTATTGTTTCTGCTATAGTTACAGCATTAGTTCGTAGGAGTGTTACCACTACTTATCTAGTCTGTGCACATACACATGCTAGTATATAGATACATTCATCTGAAGATGGATTCAGGTATTCAATATCCATATGGATTTCCTGAAATGGGCTGCAATTTAAGAAAATTCCAAGCTGATAGGTTTTTTTCAGTTTCTCATTTATTTGGAATTTTCAGCTGTTGACAGATACTCTTCTCACATATGCTGTGAATTCGTCATGAATAATTCTTGATGTAAAACTGTATGATTGATTCATCATCCCATCTTGGTTCTTATTCTATTGTTTGTTAGGTAAGGTTTAAATTGACCAAGCGACTGTTATAACCACAGTATAATCTCCATTAGAGCTGCTTTCCCTAGATAACTGATCCCTGATCACTAGGTTAGATCCCTTTCTTTTAATGACAAAATTCAAGCTAATGTCACTCAATTTCTCAATGAGTTTGGACTGATATGCAATAAGCCTGTCTGTACCGTCCTATTCTAGCAATATGGAGGTACCTTCTAAACGTGCTGCATCTGAGTACAGTTTAAGAATACTCTCAGATCTGGACACCCTCTAGATTTGAGGGTGTTTGCATTTAGGTGATGTCCCTAAGTGTTTGAATATTACGACATGGCTACTAAAATCTGTGCATTTCGAACCATTGTTGCCTAGCAAGCAGTGGATCATACCTTATGATGGTGTGATATACGCAGTCAGCTGACAATGTGTGTCCTTTAATCTAAAGTTCACTATGGTATTTGCAGTGATAGTGCTGCCATTGCCTGCCATTGTTTTGAAGGTAGAACACCTGGTATCATATTTCTTTTGTTAAGTTGAATTCTAGGTAATTAGCCCTCTTGTGGTATTTCATTATACTGGGGTTGTCTGGATTCAGTGTGGGAGATAAATGCATTTTGATCTGTCTGAGTTTCTTTAATTTCTTCATTTCATATCTTAATATCAACCTCTTTCTAGTGTATGGTATTGCCAGTGACCTGGGGATAGGCAGTGGGTTTCTACGGGTACTCTGGTTTGCTCCACTACTGACAACTGGCTAGGCCTGAATTAGCCATAACATGGCATTTAACCATCTCATCTATTTGTAAGTTTTCTCATGTACGAGTTAACAAAAACTATAGTATGTATTAGTACGCGATCGCCATAGCTGGCAGACAATGAATAAACCAAAAAATCAACAAATTTAAAAAATAACATGGCATAAACGTGGCGAAAGACAAAATTCTAATCAATGCATGGTTTTGAGAAATTTTAGATTCTCTACCATGTCATGTTGCTGTAAGCTGGTGAATATTTGGTGTAGATAACTACGAGTCGACTCGTAGGTTTAACAATGCTGTTTGTTGAGTGCAACTCTCTGATCAATGAATACATGCTTTCGTCTCATGGCACAGTCCTTGACCAACTCTCAACGTCTGTAAACATCTATTATACAACAACCTATGACATTGTTATTGTCATTATTATTATTATTATTATTATTATTATTATTATTATTTTCATCATTAGTATTGATATTATCATTATTATTATTATTATTATTATTATTATTATTATTACTATCTGAACAGTACATTGCAATATTACATGTTATGGAAAATATAGATAAAAATCCTGTTGCACATGTGTGCAATTTGAAATTAAGAAAAAAACGCCCAACATCTCTCATCAGTCCTTAGCTGTAGGGTGACTTACCCCAAGCCACTGTCGACTTTCTCAAATGCTCCCGCTCGGATTTAAACATGGTCATCCTGAGCAACGTATCCCCCATTTATTAGAAGAGATTACTTTGAAGACTTTCATATTCGTTTCATATCATCGTTCATGCTATCTGTGTCTTCTGCATATACCAAAAAGCACTCCTTCATACATGTCTGAGCCACCCTTAAAAGAGAGTGATGAACCCTTCTTTAAAAACAAACAAAAAACATGAGAGACAGTATGTGGTCCATAGTAACTCCTTGGACCACTCAACTATCATGGGCAGGCTCCTGGACACCTGCCGCATTTCAAGACATGTTAGAAATATGGTTGATGTCAGGTGAATGCATAAATAAACTCCATAGGCGAGCCATAGTAGGCCGTCTGTAATAACTACTGAATGTTCCAAGATCATGATTAACCTTAACTAATGTATAGCGTTCTACCTTAACCCAACACTTAAAGGTAGAACACAAAACGTTAAGCTATACCAAAGCATAATTGATTCGTTTGTCTCTTGTCGACAAAGTTACCTTTATGTTTGTATTTTATTAATCGATAACCTGACAGTAATGCGAGTCTACTTAATAGTCTCCCCTAAATACAGTGAACTCTGTCCAATTTCTCCAACTTGCTGTTTCGAGTTGAGAAAGAAAATGTAATGTATATTGTATAATTAATTTTTGTGTCTGATTTGTTCCAGTTTATGTTCTAAGTTAACTTTTTGGAAAATATGTTTTGTAATTTGTATGATTTTGTACGATTTTCTTGTGCAGTCAATAAACATACAAATACAGATACAAATACTTGATAACATCAAGTGTATGCTGAGACATGTGGGACGTTGTACAAATTATTCTATACAAATCAGGTATGCAGAGATACTTCTGACCATAGTATTAGTGACAGACTTCAGGAAAGTAACACTTTAGAATGTTTCCATACTTGGGCTTACAGGTGCAAAACATATCTAAATATAAGAGTCTCAACAGTACTAATATGTTATTAAATTCGTAGGAGCAATGGATCTCTATCTATGAATCCATAGTCTTTTCGAGTTCAAGTCAAATCTCAAGTGATTTCTCAGAATTGGGGTCTTTTTAGATAACTGCAGAACATGTAATTTTACATTTTCTAAGTCCATTGATCAGCCAACACTACAGTGTATATGTGGGTTTAGGTTGAGTGATGTGACAGAAATGTTCACACATTCGGCCTGCTAATTTTCCCTTTGTATGGCTGACGTGTTAATTGTGCAAATATAATGTTATACCTCTCATTATCCCATCTCATCGTGTTATAATGGCGTAGCATGTCGTCATCAGTGATAACTGTTTGTCAACTGATGATTCATGTGGGAGAATCAGGGGGCCTATTGGGGATGGGGACTCAGTGACGTAAATCCCAGCCAAACTTGGTTTGCTCAATAGTGTTCAATTGGCGCTGGCAGCTCCCGGGGAACCCTAAGCTGGCGTGGCACCCTGCTCGCATTATAAAAGAATGGGAATGTGTGGATCTGTCTATGGATACCATGCATCTAAAAGATCCTTTGGTCCTCTTTGGATTTGAAGGCTCTGCTCTTTCTCTTGATTTTTCTTCTTTCACATGCTTTGTCATTGTTCTTCAACAATGGCAAAGGACCACTTTCTGGAAAAGAAATATGGCACTGAATGACCTAACGTGCCGATGTGCCTTTAAGTCCTCATTCATTCATTCATTCATTCACTTAGTTATGGCCGAAAAGGGTTAGGGTAAGTGCAATGATTCTAGCAAAATCCCATCCTTTCCTGACCCCTTGAGAAAGTCGCCAGTGACTTTGGTTGGGCGGTGTTTTTCACCGGGTTCTTTGGTTTCCATCACCAGTAAGAGGTGGCTAGTCACGACCTAGCCGCGATATGGCAGAAAAAGTTATGAAAGACAAAATCCGTTGCCCTTGAGGCTCACACTTGCCCCTAAAACCCCCAATCTATGCAGCATATTATTTGGTCACTCTTAAAGACATTTTGTTTAAAGTTAGTGTCTGGCCTTAGAACCTGGCTTTTGAATGTATGTGCACTAGTTGCCCCCCCCCCCCTGCTCCCCTTAAAGCAACACATTCATCAGCACTAAGCAAGTATTTCTCACCGTTAACTGTTCCCCTATAGCATTGATTCAAACGACTGGTGCAGAAAAGAAGATTACCATTGGTTGACTATAAGTTGTGTCTCTTTCTAAAGATGGACATTTCGCCAATATTTTAACGTACAGTACCGACATTTAATTCCTGCACTAAATGTGTGGGCAGCCTGGGCAAAATACACGACCGCACGTTCGATTTCCACTCATTTTTCCTTGGCATTGATGCATGTATGACCTCACAACTGAACGTAGCTTTGATTTGCAAGCTATGTGGGCCATTGATTTGCTTGGCTTATTTTCTTGACATGTTATTCTTGGTTGTTTGTACAACCAGTCACTGACAGACGTCAGGTCGACTGGTGCAGGAATTAAATGTCTGTACTGTACATGTAGTATATATTGTTTCCAAGGTCTTTTGGTTATAAAGTTACTTTGGTCAGGAAAAGTACATTAGGTGTGTTCAGGAGCGGCAAATCTTGTATGTAGAATATGATAGTAAGATAAGTAGATATCTAGAAATAGTCAGATTTAACACATAACTAAAAAGTGTATGTTTTCGTAGATACGTATACAGAAAAAGTTTAAAATGATTTATCAGAAATTTGGAATTTTGATTTTCGTCACGTTTTCTGCTTTAATACGGCTACATGTAGGTCTTGACTAGCCAACAGTCAGTGGTGGAGGAGACCGGAGTACCCGGTGAAAACCACCACCTAAACCCAGGTCACTGGCAACTTTCCCATATTCCCCGGCCGGGATTTCGAACCCGAGCAGTGGTGGGAGACAGCTAGCAGTCAGTGGAAACGTTTTAAGCCACATGGCCATCAGGGAAGATCGTGACTTATCTGAATGACGTCAGTGTCGTTAACTCAAAAAGACAAATAAACACATCTCATTGGCAGTATATTTCATAAATATTTATCCTTTTGAACTTTTGACACTTACGTCATCAGATGATGTATCTCCTTCCAATTTGTGTATATTCATTAGTTTTGCCAAGGGTATATTCATCAATAAGAATAGCATGCGTTTTGAAAACATAAAAGGATGCTAACTATTCCCCCACGCGGAGAGCAGATAGCATCATCATCAAGGTTCGATTGTGAGAATATTGTCAACTTCATTTGACTAATAATTAATGGCCTGCTATGAACCTTAGGCGACGAATACTTGATTTATTGGTTCCCGAATCCGCCGATCAAAGTGGAATAGAGCCGACGGGAAAAGAAATGTAATCCCCCCACTTTACTTTGAGCTCTTCCACCGAGCCGTAAGTAGGTACACCAAACCTACAATGAATTTACCATGGATGGAAATAAAACTACAAAACTACAAGAATATTAATACCAGAGCAATACAACATTATAATAGCAATGCAATACAGTTATTAAAAAAATATATATTTTTTTAATATTCAGAAATATGGCTTAAGTATGTACTATAGTACTAGCCAAAAAATCACCTCATTTTTTCACCTCCCTCCCGACTGTTTGCTTACTTAGATTTCCGTGTGTTAGAAAAAGTCAACTTTATTTTTGATTGCCTCCCTCCCGACCCTGTAAAATTGGTCTGGGAAGGATCCGGGAACCAATAAATCGGGTAACCGTCGCCTTATCCATGATAACTGACCTACATATTTGAGTTTTTTTGTATGGATCTTTTTTGCACATTATTGTATTCCATGTTTATACTGTATCAAAACATGATAGAAAAAGATGGAAACAAAATTGACATTTTATTTGCACTGTTTGATAGTACCTGTACGTCATGTTCCAGCCTTGAAGATTTGTACAATGAAGACCTTGTGTGTTGGGCATTTGCCTAATTCATGAAAATAAATTTTCAAGTGGTAGAATACCACAAGAAATGTTTGTATTAGTCAATAAAACATTTCAAACTTAAAGAAGTTAAACATAATTTCTCATATTTATGAAATATTCTTTGTAATTTTCATTAGATTTTGGTAGATATTCAAGAACGTGCAGCATCGATGAATGAGCATGCCCTATGATTCCATAAATAAAATCATTCCAATTTCCAATCACGACCAATTAGAGAACACAAAGTATATATTACCTAATAGGAATCTGACGAGGAATATTGCATATGAGTTTCGGTTAAATGGGGACATAAGTAGCTCAGTTGGTTAGGTGTCGGACTAGTAATCAGAGGGTCGCTGGTTCGATTCCCGGCCGGGGCACTTTGGTCTGTTTTTGGGCTAGACAGTTTATTCCATATTGCCTCAGTCTACCCAGCTGAAAATGGGTACCTAGCATCAATAAGGCAATGCTTAGAGCGTGTGCGCTATATGCTGCCAGTTGATCTGGAATATCCCTCGGAGGATTGAAATGGTTTCCGTGTGTACAGGTCTGCTAGGGGAGGAAGGTCGTGTGAAAATTTCGGTGGATACAAGACTATGAACCGAATACCTTAACCTTTACCTTTAAATTCATGAAACCTGAAAAATGTGGGTAATTTGTAGAGGAAATTAGAACAGGTCCTACCCAATACCTCTTAAATGTTTATCCTTCTGAATTAAAAACAGTGCCTTCGTTAGGACGAGGTATTTACTGCCAATTAGCGCACACTCGTTAGGTATGCCAATGATATCTTCATTAATGAGAAATGCATGCGTTTTGCAAGAATATAACAGTTTTCCTTTCAGCTTTGCTCGATAATGTTCTCAGCTTGGCAATAGTTAGCAACCTCATCAAGGTTTGATCGTGAGAATATTGTCAACTTGATTAAAAAAAACTCATTTGATTGATAATAAATAACCTGTTATAAACATTATCCAGGACAAGTGAACTACAGATTGGAGTTTGTCGTATGTGGGGTTTTCTTGCATGCAATTGTATTCTATGTATATTTCAGAAACCTAAGAGGGAAATACGGAAACAAACTTGACATCGCTCGGACAGCAAGAGTTCTACTTTCACTATATATATATATATATATATATATATATATATATATATATATATATATATATATATATATATATATATATATATATATATATATTTATTTATATATGAGTTTTACTTTCACTGTTTTATGGTACCTTTTCATGTTGCAACCCTGAAAATCGTGCAATGAAAATCGTGAATATTGGGCATTTGCCCAAATTCATCAAAGGAAAAGGAATCTTTATGTTAATCAATCGCAGTTTTCAAATTTACGAAATTTGGCCTGATTTCTCAATTTTAATGAAATATTCTTTGTAATTTCAAATAAGTGACAGGGGCAAACGTGCCACCAGGTGTGAAAGTGAGGGGGGCCCTACCGTATTCTAGTCAAATACATTGAGTCCCATGGGTGTGGTGGAACGAAGTCTATGGATCCATAGGCGTTCAAATGAAAGTCTAATTTCTAATGACTCCTTTGAGTCAGGGTCTTTTTGTCCAAATTGGAGAACGTGTAATGTAACGTTCCCTAGACCTTGGTGATCCTCCATATTAAAGTGTCGGCCGACACTATGTGTGGAGTTATGCTGTGTGATGTAACGGAAGTGTTCACACATCCGTTCACTGAGTGTACGCTTAGTGTGTCCGATGTACTGTTTAAAGCACACTTGACAAGTAATACAATAAATGATATTATTGGTCTTGCAACTACAACTCCGGATGGTGTTGTATTTGCGACCAGTGATAGGACTTTTAATGCTTCCACTTTTGTCCAGTTTAATGCAATACCTGCAGTTTTGTCTCGAGCAGGGTGTGCGTTTATAATTTCTTTGGAGGTTCCCCATGGGCCGGACGTCCATGGGGTTTCTTACTAAAGCTCTAACCAAAAGGTCCCGAATGTTTTTGGGCCGTCTAAAGCCCTGTGTTACTTTCCAGTTGATAACTTCCCTGGTTGCGGACGATTTGTCCAGCATGTCCCAGTTTTGTTTAACAATATCACCCAATATCCTACCACTTGGGTGGTAGGTGGTGATGAGAAAAATCTCATCTAGGTAGGCATCAGGGTCCTGATTGTCTTCCTTGGGTTTGAGAAGAGAGTCCCTATCTAAGTGAAAAGCCTTACTGAAGGCTTTTTGTAAAATAGCTGGCGGGTATTTGGCTCTAAGGAAATGTTTAGACATTTCCCGAGCATGAAAAATAAAGTCATTTGTGTCACTACAGATCCTACGTATCCGTAGGAACTGACTGTAAGGAATTCCAGTTTTGCAATTCCTGGGGTGACATGATAAAAAGCTCAGGTAGTTATGAGCATCTGTGGGTTTGGTGTACAAACTAGTGGATATAAGGTTTGTCTCTTGGTCTAGAGACACCGTGACGTCCAAGAAATGGACTTGTGAGTCCGAGATGTCTGTCTCGAACTTAATAGAGGGGACACATTGGTTTAAATGTGTCACGAAGTCGGAGAAGGTTTCCTTACCATGTTGCCAGATGACGAAAATGTCATCTATGTATCTAACCCAAAGTAATGGTTGGATATGGTAGGTGTATACATGGTTGGACTCAAACCAACCCATGTATGTATTGGCAAAAGAGGGTGCTACTTTTGTGCCCATGGCAGTACCTCCTATTTGTAGGAAGTGTCGGCCAGCGAAATCAAAATTATTCATTTTAAGTACTTTGTCTAATAA
>CAWWDR010000758.1:0-15000 GCA_963942565.1 Maea johnstoni | reverse complement strand
AAATGCAATGAATAGTATGTGAACCTAATTCATGATGCTTTCCGGATACAATATTGTATTTTGTTTCTTTCTAAATTACTTATCATTTCATTTTGTCTTTTCTATAGTGTACTATTTCTTAAGTTTGAAAACGTGTTTTAACTTGCTTGTTCAACCGCACAATAAATAACACAGAGTGTAATTTTCACAACATATCAAGATTCATACAAAATAAAGATTGTGCGTTTTTCTACTCGCAAATAGATATCAAAGATCCAATGTGGTATATGTCAGTATTGACATATTTGTACATGTACTGCAAAAACATACATGATGACTACTACATGGTGATAAGAATGAGATGGCATTACTATTTGAAAATATTGAAGTAAACACGGAGAGAATATTAAATTACCCAATCCATTTGCTATGGAGTACAATTATAACTGCAAAAAGATGATTTGTTTTGGAATTTCGATTTTTTGTCACTAAGTGTCGTGACTTGCCAGCTCCTAACCCAAAGTCACTGACAACTTTCTCACACGACACAGAGAAGTTTTTTCACAGCACTTTTCTCTAAAGCTTATGTTTCCTGTTTATTAATGGTATGTGTTTGCATATTTTGCAGGTCCAGCCTGCAAAGGAGAAAGACTCATTGGACTACGTGCCAGAAAAGGGTGACATTGATGACCTCTCTCCTCATTACGACAACATGGCAAGCATGGGGGCCGCAGCAGCGCCACCTACATACGAGGAGAGCTTCGGCCACGCCATGCTGCCCGGATACGAGGAGGAAAACAATGCAAACGCACTTTACGAAAAACCTAAATTATCCGATGATGAGGATGAGGATGACTATGAAACTATGAGCTACAGAAGCGGAGCAACTTCTAGATCTAGGTCACGTGCTCGTGGTGGGAACAATCACAATACGTATGACAACGTGGCCTTTGTTAATGATGATGGAAATGGAATGCCTGTTGCAGATTCCTAAAAGGTCAAACCTGTCACTTCCTGAATATCCTTTTTAAGTCAACTCTATGCATATTGCAGAAATTGCCTGAGCAATAACTTATGTGAACTTTGCTCAGTGTTTTCTGAATTTCGTTTAGTATCATTTTTTAAGTCATGAACAGGCTTTCTTGTAACTAGTCTGTTTTAGGTGGGGGAGGACACTGGTAGGCCTGGTAAAAACCACCTTCTACTCCCAAGTCGTGGCAACTTTCTCACACATCCTAAATAGGATTCAAACATGGGCAGTGCACCACCAGGTCAACGCCTCACACCACTCAGCTTCCAGAGAAGGATTGTCGCTTTGTGCAGCAAATGCCTTGTCATAGGGAGACTTTGATAGTTTTTTACCTTTTCACTCTGTTAGGGATTTTTGATGTGGTGAATTACGAGAAATACCCTTTCCTCACCCTTTCCTCTCACCCAGTGTGTTGACCAAGAGAGGGAAAGCCTTACACTAAAGCCTTATTGACCTTTTCGACTGGAGGGTATGAGTATTTGTCATAGGCCTGGGGGCTGGTGGCCTGGCTTAAGGGCCAGAGAGGTCTGAAGGTCAGGCCAGGAGAAAAGGTCAATAAGGCATGTATTAGTGCTCCATTATAAAGACATATCAAACTTGTATGTTAATAAGTCCATTGAACATGAAATTGCTGAAAACTGGGGCAGGGCATGTGTGTCATATCATAGAAAGGTAGAAATGTCATATTATAAGGTTGTGTTGCCCTACTTCTCTCCCTGGCAGGGCAGGTTTATCTGAAAGTCACATGGAATGAATCGAATCATCCCATTTGCTAACAGTGAAGACTGATAACATTTTAATATACATTTCATGATAAAGAGCAATATATGAGTAAGTATAGGTGAGAAAAGAAGCAACAACCATCTGTGATTATTTTACCAGATAGAGCCATTCATTATCATTATGATAAGATGGTTTATCAGTAATCTGTATGTTTTGAATGTGAGAATAGAATGGCCAAACAAGTATGTTGCAGGGTAGCATTTAAACCAAGACGAAAAATGTGACACTCTTTTATAATTATCAAGATGTTCGTGGCAAGAGTGAAGAGTAATGTAAAAGTCAATAAGTGATATGTTAACCAAGAAATCAACTTTGTTATATATTATCCAAGCAATTGCATTTCACCCCTTGCATTTAAAAGTGGTATATTTCTAAATACATATGCTTATGTAAATAGCTATAACTACCTGGTTTGTTTCATGTAAACCTCTGGAAGGTTCATGTACTAGGAAAACCACGAAAACTGTGTATACGGATGCAATTGCAATAGTATACTGTAATAATGCTAAATGAAACGATTGAGTAGGCAGTACAAAAATGCGAAGAAATGTGTTCTCATTTTTCTCTCGTTTTTAGTTATTACATATAGTGTTTATTACAGTATGGTTTTAATCAGTATTCTTAATACAATAGTAATACCATTACTTCTCTTGTAGGAATCTTATGGACATTTTATTCACGTGTTCAATTTTTACTGGATACCTTCATATCTCCCAGGCAAAAATGGATGACAGAATATGCTCACCGTTTACCCTTTAAGTATTAAGCTATTCATGCAGAAAAATAAATAAATTGCCTATTCCATGCAAGTATATGCCTATTCCCTCCATATATATATATATATATATATATATATATATATATATATATATATATATATATATATATATATATATATATATATATATATATATATATGTGTGTGTATGTTTTTGATTATATTAAGTGATTCATTAAATTGTGTAAATAGCAAGTGTATATTTTATATGTAAATTGGTATATGCGGTTGTAAATAAGTAAATCTAATGGGCTCATGTTTCTTACTCATTTTATACAAATCATTTTTCAACAAGTACATATTGCGAATAATGTATGCGTCAAAATGTCATTGGTAGATCAATGCATCTTAAAGTGATTAAATATCGACGATAGATGTTTCGTTTGCATTTGAAAATTTCTAAGATCAATAGGGATTTAAGTATGTTTTCCATCACATAAATCTTGTGAATATATAGCTTTGAAAGACCCTCAGACACACAAATACTCCCTGATATGGCCAAACCAATTTGATCCATTGTCTTGTGAATATCTTTGCTTTCTGGAAAAGTGCATACTTCAAAACAAAATCAAGTTTTCTCAAAACCAGGACACGCCAATTCCTCACATGTGTGCCGTAGAGAAAATAGTTCGTTTGATTTGATAAAGTTGCGAGTTTGTGTTTGATTGTATTGCACCAACTCATTGATGACTTTGTCATTGCAAGTTTATTACGATCGGTCTGTGATTTGTGACAGACTGTCAGTTGTGGTACAAGCTACAGTACTGACATTTAATTCCTGCACCTGTCGACCGGACGTCTGTCAGTGCTTGGTTGTACAAACACCCACAGATAACATGTCAGAAAAATAAGCCAAGCACATCAATGACACACGTAGCATGCGAACCAAAGCTACGATTAGTTTTGAGGTCATCCATGCATCCATGCCCAGGAAATTGGGTGGAAATCGGGCATGTAGTCGTATATTATGCCCGGACTGCCCACGCATTTAATGCAGGAATTAAATGTCGGCACTGTATATAGACATCTCTGAATATGTGGGTTCTGTGACATCCCGTATTGGTTGCTCCTCAATGCCTCGGATATATTACATACACGGCAACTTCCTTTTGATATATCTGCCGCTAAATGTATAGTATTTATCTCTGACACGTGGCAGAATCGTGTATGACCACCATATATAGTTGCCTGTTCCACTGGGTCATCATCATACATGCTCTATATTTTCGCCACAAACCTTTTTCAACCTTGAATTATATTTTTGTATTGTAAAAAATATGTATATGCTAAAACTGAACTCGAATTTTTTCAGGTCATATGAGATACACTTGGAATAAAGAGAATAAATATTAACATGCGTTGAGTTTGCCAATTATTTTGAGTTTGCCAATAAGTCGTACAATCAAAAGTCATGGGGAAATATTGAAGGGAGTGCACGCTGGTCTGTATATGGGGAGACTCACTTGGGAAGAAACAGTACTTGTATGTATCTATAATGACTGTAAGGGCCACTTGAAATCGGAGAGGTAGATACCGTGGAGATGCAGCCAGACCAATTACCTTGCAATCACATTAGGCCCAGTGTGCTCAATCATCTTTTGGACATCCAAAACCACTAAAATCACCCCTCAAGACACCCAAATCTTTGGAATGTAGATTTCTTAAAATGTCAATTTCAAGCTTATGATTGAAGTTTTTTCACCTCAATATAAATCCCAGGCCATTGTACTCTTATGCCTTATTTTATTGAGTAAATACGTTTATGGTTGTTACCTCAGCATGTTGTTATCTCCTTGTAAAAAAATGGACGCCAAAATGTATTAATTGTCAGTTTTGGACACCCTGTTTCTAAATCCTGGCTTAGTCCTTGTCAGCCTTAATGGTTGCGGGTAATGTAACACGACTGCAGTGTAATTAGTTCCGTATTGTCGAAATTAATAAACACTAGATTTTGGTGTTACCAGTTTTTGATATCAGGGGATAAGTTTCATAAACACACCAACTAAAACGGTAAGCTGAGAAAAAAGGAAATACTAATCTCCAAAACCCTGAACGCAATAAATTACGTGCCGACATATAGAGTAATAAACAAGGTAAGATTAGTCCTTTCCTTCAAGAAACCCCTCATAAACAAGTAGCAGCTAGGACATCTGTACTAGAACCATCGTAAGATAAAGGCTTTCATCGGTTTGATAAAACAAATGGACTCCGGAAACAGGCATAGAAAACTAAATAATTCTCAACTCAACTATTCTAGGTGCAGTATTGTTACACAATGGCCATAGTAGGCGAGCGGCAAACCTGGAAAAAGGGCTCTAATTAAGGAGTTTAATCAACCCGAGAGTCATACAGATGAAACATATGTCATTTTAAAGCTGATTTTCTATACTTTTAGAAAAAGTATGTTGTGGAATTCAAATGTGGTCAGGTTTTTCTGAAAATTGCTTGTTATGTCGTATGGTTAGGCAAAATTATGTAAAAAACACAAATTTCTTATTTTTTTATTCTAAACTTGCAAATCAATAACCTGCAATCAAATAGCAATGAAAAGTGAGTTAAGTTAATGTACTATCTTATTCAAAAAGTTTCATTCAGCTAAAATTATTCTTAACCTGAAAAAATGTGGATTTTTAGACAAATTTGAGCATTTTTTTGGTATAATTTTTTTGAGGAGGGATATTTTATTTTTTAAAACAGGGTTTGCATACCAGAGTGTGTTATATAAAATGCCATCAGAAAGCTTATCATCTCAGCTTTCATTTGAGACCAATTTTGAAATGGATTGGCTTTTCAGGACTTAGTAAAGGAAGTTTACTTACCCCTACCCCTATTCTGAAAAATGCAACTAAAATACGAAAAAATCTAATTTTTTTTTAAAATTCAGACAACTGGCAGGTGATGTCTTGATACATTTGCGGTCCTTGTGGACATTTTCTTAGACTATTTCTAAGTTATACAGCTAAGTTAGACAATTTGTTTTAGTTCATGAACTAGCCACTAGGTGGCTGTTCATTGTAGCTGTCACCGCTGCCAAGGGTCAAGACATATATGTCTTGACCCTTGGCAGCGGTGACAGCTATATATCACTATAGAAGATTAAGTGGAATGTACTAATTAGTGTCTTTAAGTGAAAGTTGCAGTCTTTAGTTCATCAAGTGGAGAGAAAGAGGGAGAGGGCATATGGGCCTCCTGGCCCAAAGATTCAGGTGCATCATATTGGCCAAGTGTCAAATGAAGGAGCTGCAAAGGCAGGCCAAGGAGCTGCCCTCCCTTAGAACCTGCCTAATCAGGTGATGGAGCCAGTTGGCCCAATCTTTGATGGATAGGCCAGTGCCCTCACCTGATCCAGAGTGGACCCTAGGAACTATCAGAACTGGGTCAGGGGGGGGGGGGCTGTCAGGTACAGAAGAAGGGGTCTTTTTTAAGAACTCCGCATGTCCAAGATTTGTAAAAGAGGGGTACTTTTTTGAACCCAGGTACAAAATATGGGGGATGAAAATATCCCCTTACAATCCACGAAATATCCGTGGCTCTAACGCCGACTGACTTCCGAAGTGACTGGACTTCTGAGTCAGAGAAGGGGGGTGTTTAATTAGTTTTTTACCCCCCCCCCCCCCCCTCCCCCCACCCCTGGAATCATCAAGATACTGGAACAGATTTAATCCACACGTCTCAATGAGTGAAAGTCCTTGGGACAGTTGAGAGGCAAAAGTGGATCACCTTTAACTGGTACACTGTACCATCACACCATGAAAGTAAGCATCCTCTAAATCTAGAGAGACTGCCCACATACCTGTAAACTGGACAAGGCAAATGTCTGAGACAGGTGGATATACTTTCCTAGAAAGACCAGGACTAATTGGAGGGTATCCATCCTGAAGGCCGGATGGACAACCGGGAGTTTAAGAGATTTTGAATGGAAAATGGGCCTCCAGCCTCTCTTATCCACTTATAAGAGGGAAAAGTAGAAGCTGAGCCTGTCAAGCAGATGGTATACAATTTAAATTGCTTGTTTTTTAAGTATTTTCTGGAGGCCCATCTCTAAGGTGAGACGATGGCTCTCCCTGGTTTAAAGTGGAGACGGGTCAGACAACACCAGCGAGTAAAATCTATACGGTAACCCGTACAGATTGTCTGGAGCACCCACACATGGGATGTGAGATGTGAGCCCATCTTCTGCTGTTCCAGGGGGGCGTAATAAATGAACACGTGCATCTGGACCTGTAATGCTGAGGGTACTCATTGTTGTTGAGTGCTCTTCAAGCCTTTTCCCCAGTCTATCAGTGTTACAACAATGCAAAATTGATGATGAACTAAAGGGTTTCTTTGGGTTGAAGTCCGGAATTAATCCAAGACTTCACATACGCAATTGGGTCCTCAAGTCATGATTTGCTATCCTGACTGTTGGAGGCAATCTCCAGTACTCAGATAAAAATAAATCGCCTCTGGGGCGGCCTATCAGGTTTCGAGGAGGGTGCCAGGACCTCAAAGGCCAGGAGGTAGAGAGCTGGCACAAAAGTGGGATGAATTTCTTGAAAGCGAACCGGAACTCGAAAGCAGACTTTCTCCACTGTCCCAGTTACTTGCCAAACAGATGCATCTCCTTGGGGGTTGTGCAAATCAGGGTTAGAGACAGTGTTGGCTATGGCCCCTGGCCTGTCTGAGTGCTGTTGACTTGTCACGTACAACGTCAATATCAAGTGAGCCATCATTTTGAGTGTAAAGCTCAAAGGCAGAGAGCTTGCCTAATGCCTCCTCATCTTCAGACCCCGGACTGGCAGTCTAGGCTGGAGGGGTCCGGATAGGTGATATTCTGGGCCTGATCGGAGTGAGCACCCAAGTGATGGACCCTGCAAAGGGCCCATCTTGTGGTGTGCAATAGGAGTTCCGGGGAACCCTAAGTTGGTGAGGCACCCTGCTGGCCTTATAAAAGAAGGGGAATGTGTGGATCTGTCTGTTGGTACCCTGCATCTAAAATATTCCTTGGTCCTCTTTGGATCAGAAGGCTCTGCTCTTACTCTCACTCTTTTTTCTTCTTTCATCTAGAATACTTATGCTTAGTCATTGTTCTTCAACAATGAAAGAGGACCACTTTTTACTAATATCTTATGGCACTAAATGACCTTTGTGTGTCAATGTGCCTTTAAACACTTATTCATTCATTCCGAAGTGATTGCGGTCAGATTCTGTGACAGCACATCCACCTTTATGAAGAGATTGGTGTGCTCTTCCTCAGGGGAGAGCCCCTTTGGAAGTGGTGCCACGGATGCGATTGACATGGCTGAAGTGTGTAAATCTGCTAGAAGCTGCAGCATGGGTGGTGCAGCTTGAGGGACAAACATCTTAGCTAGAGGCTGGGTCAGTTGTTGTTCCAGTGTGCCCTCAGCAGGACCTCAGACTGATCCGGAAGGACACACAGGGTGGCTGAGACCATAGCCATTGGCCTGGACATACCCCCACCCCCTTCCAACTGCAGTAATTTAGAGTGTTTCTGCTACAAAGTGCTTTCTTTGTCTGCATCTTTGCAGATAGGTATCGGACAAGGGTGAAGTGGATGGGAAGGGTGCTCTCACATCTCACATCGTCCCTGCAAGCGACATACCATATAAGCTTGTTCAATGGTTTGATATAGGAGTTTGCACCTCCCGCAGAACCCTAAGCTGGAGTGGCATGCTGCTCACCTTATAAAAGGGGGATGTGTGGATTTCTCTATGGATACCATACATTTAAAAGATCTCTTGGTCCTCTGGATCTGAGGACTCTGCTCTTATACTCCATCCTTTTCTTCTTTCACCTAGAATTATTATGCTTTGTCATTGCTCCTTAACAATGACAGGGGACAGCTTTTCAGGAATACTTTAAGGCACTAAATGGTCTTTATGTGCAAATGTGCTTTTAAACCTTCATTCACTCAGTCCACCTCAGCAATTTTTGATGCAAGCAAGAGGGAAGAGGATAGTGTTTAAGATTGTTATGGAAAATCCTTGAAGGTTATCTAACCTAGCTTACCGTGATAGATTTCTCAATTTGACCTTGTATGATCCTAAAAGAAGATCTAGCAATGATGCCAAAGACTTGAACTGACTGTGGGTCAAACTAGTTTGAGAAAGAATGATAGCTTTATTAAACAACCTCCAGGTGAGGCAAACATTTGCAACATGTGAGGAGAGCATTCTGGCAAAGCAAAATATGGTTGTCATCTCACGCAGCACAGCAGGGTATGATTATGATTATGGATGGAAGGACTGTGACACTCTAATACTTATTTTTCATGGAGGTCCTAAAGTGTCAGAGGTCGGGGGGGGGGGGGGTCACTTTGGTATTTAGAAGGTTGCATACGCTCATTTTCAAAATTTAAAAATACCCCTAAAGCACTGATTCTAGGCCAGAAAAGGACCCCTCTTTTCAAAAACGCTGACATTTTTTCCAGTAAAAAACACCCCTTCTTTTATCAAAACACTGACATTGGATGAACGTATTTTAACTTTAGATTTTATAATCCTCTTCCTGATTAGCGGCAGCAGACTCGGAAGCTTAGTCACTTTGGGAGTCACTGGGGTCAGAGCCGCGTATATTTCGTGGATTGTAAGGGAATTCTCAGCCCCCTTACTTCGTACCTCGGTACAAAATATGTAACGGTGCGGCCCCCTGTCTTTACCTAACTGCACCCCTCCCTCCCCCCCCCCCCCCCCCGGGTCTGAGGTTCTGCAAGACCTTATTTGCAATTACAAAGGTCGGAAACAGTGCTCTGCTACCAGTAAGAGAAGACTTCCATGGAACTTTGCCCTTGGGAAGCAAGTGAAGGCTGGAAGTATTCACACAATGGCTGTCTATCTCCAAGAGGAAGATGGTTCATAGGATGTGCCAGATCACTGACATGCTGGGATATAGCAAAGTAAATTCCTAGTTAACTATCACATTTAAATGACAATTGTAGTGTGGCTGACACAGCATTGGTGTACATTAACACAAGTGCTCCTAGATATCTTGAACTTCAGGAGATAAGATACAGATTTCATATAAAATCACTTAGTTATGCAACATACTCCTTTCTGAACAATTTAAATGACTTCCAATGTCATTACAATCTTATTTGTACATAAATGATTTTTTATAAATATTTTCGGATTTTTTCACATTTTTGCCATATTTTTCATAATGGGGGTAGGGGTAATCAAAGTCCCACATTTTGTACATTTATCAATCGATCCACTCAAATCTGGTCTCATTAGAAAGAATATAGTTCCAGCTTTATATTGGTGTATGATGTAGTGCTCTCTCTGTCTTACAAACTGATATATAGGTGAAAATGCGTTATGCATTTGAAAATAAATACAAAAAAATGTGAAAATTTATGATAAAATCGTATTTTTTTCCCCCTGCAAATACCTCTGGAAGTTCAATTAGTTTTTTTAATAGTATATACACACTGGCCAAACTTTAGAATACTGTGTTCTTGAATATCCTCATTATGTTGTTTCATTAAATTGTCATGTCATGATTTTTGACAATTTTTTTTTCAACATGTCAGTACCTTTAGTTGATTTCAGAAAAACCTGACCACATTTGATTTCCACAACATATCCCATCTTAAAGTGCAGAAAACAAGCTTTCAAATGAGCTATGTTGTGTCCGTATGACTCTCGGGTTGATTAAATTTCTGAAATCTGGTCCTCAGCCGCTCGCCTATAGTTGGTAAGTACTGAATAAACCAAAAATTCTTTAAAAACAAAAAAAAATCGTTTAGTTCCATCCATCAACGCTTGCAGTTTCATGCGAAAACTGTCAAAGAACCCCAGTAGCTTCAAAGGAAAATGGGTAAAAATGTTAAATAAAGAAGTACGGCGGGAGGATATAACGGGAAAAGTTTAGAGCAGGACTACGCACAAAAACTACCTAAAACATTAGTAGTTCCATATAGATAAAACGGTTAAAACCTCTCTTCCTAATCCACAAAATATATACTAGACAAATATTACAGCCAGTGGAATTTCTGTTTGTATCGATTGTCTTATATGTGTATGTTTTTCTTTTGTACCGTTTTGTGAATACATATATCAAAATATGTAAAAAATGGGATACTAGTATAACAAATGTATTTATGTGAAATAAAAACCCGATTACACATGTGTGTAATTTACAAAAAACATGCAGTATCATCTCAACGTATGCATGGTCTTGCACACATTTCTACACGAAACGTTGATAACAGCTGTGTAGTGAGACATACCTGACAGTGGCATGTGCCAGTTGCTCTTAAAAATCACGTCTTTTATAAGTATTGTACTTATAAACGAAGGGACTGTTGAGAGCACCATGTAAAAAGCATCATTTACAGCGGGAGTTACGTGTACTACATTTAATTCCTTCTTTAAATAATTATTTTATTTGTGAAGTTGTTGGACCATTAGTTCACCGCGGATGCGAATAGATTGAAGTACGTGTACCCAGAACTGCCACCTGCTCATTTTGTCTCACATGCCTGGCCAGGATTCGAATCCGGGCAGTAGTGGTGAGAGATAGCCAGAGGTGAGTGGCAGCGCCACTCGGCCATCAGGGCAGGCCCTTTATACTATTGGTGCGTGTGGCCGAGCCAATCTCTAGAGTAAAAAATGCAGAAAATAGTAACGGTTCATTGAAAAAGCTATAGCAGAGACATCAGTAAAATGAGGAGCCGACTTAGAACACCAAGCCAAAAGAAAAATATTGATATTTTCATCTCATACTCATATATATATTTTTTTAAATTCAAGTTGTCTTGTTTTTCAAATTTCCTCGTTCAGTATTTTTTTTTCGTTTGCTACAACTTTTTGTTGAGTAAGAAAGAATCATTTAGTAAAAGATCTTTTTTCTGGTTTATTTGTATAATATATGTAATATCATTCACTAAACCAAACAAAATTCATTAATCACGGGTACTTGCTAATGGATTTAAAAAATCTACTTGGAAAAGTTTGTCCTTTATCCCTTGAATCGGAAGAACTTTCTTAATACATGATATCCCATCCAAACATCTTTATAATATCATAAGAATATCAGTGAACTAATTAAGAATACTTTTGAAAGTCAAATAAGTTAATAATTTTCATTTCAGTGAATTATTTTTCGTACTTTGCATTTAAAAAATTGATACTTTACTGAATTACTTTACTGAGTAATTTTTAATGGACAGAAAAAATAGTACACAAAATATTTTGTAGAAAGATTTTTTGATGCTGAACGAAAATTTTCCTAAAAAAGCTATTAAAGAATAATCAGATTTTTTTCTCTAATTGTAAAATATCTTGATAACGAGAAATTTTCTGAAATGAAAATCATCAGAGAGATACTCCCAGAAATCATTCACTGATTATTTTTTCTGTCTGAGCTTACGATAGTTGTTGAACACCCTCGCTGAGCCATGTAAGGCCACTTTTTCTGTTTTAGTTAAAATTGAAAAAAGGTCAGCAAAGTTGAAGAGTTGACTGGTTTATTCCTTGACTGATTCTGTAGGTTTTCAAATGTTTTAACAAATGGCATATCAAACCATATGAAAGGATATATAGGAGAGGGGCCCTATTAAGAATCAATTGAGGGTTTCTCATGAAATAAAGAACAGTGTTTAGAATTTATACCAGACCCACCTACTGTTAGGAAGGTGAGGTCCCTGTGTTTATGCTGTATGGTTAGTTGATGTGGATCCCCCACCTTAGATCCTCCTTGAGGGCTTGGAAAATATGGTTCTCATATTTGTGTTATTGAAAAAAGGGCCCTATTAAGAATCACCTGAATTTTGTTCTAAAACAATGTTTTTTGTAAATTAATTGACTTCCAATTTTTTTTTGCAATTCAATTGAATTAACAAACAGACCAAATATTAACTTTTAATCATTCTTATTTGTAAGAAAGAGGCAAACCTAGGTAGGGTTAGATAGTAATTTCAGCTCCTTGTTTTTTTGTGGAAAAATGGAAGGCTGTCAATTTTTGGCCATTGCAGCCTTCAAGTCTGTGGCTTGGTCATCACATCACTACCTTCTTCCACCAAATTTGCTAGTTATCAAATAATCTCGATTAGATTTTCTATAGCCCCAAAGTCACTAGTATTCACACAGGAAATATCATGATCCTACATCTTGTGATGACATTTCCACGGGTAGAAAACCAAATTGATTCTTAATGGGGCCCTGATTCTTAATAGGGCCCCTTCCGATAGATATCTATACCTGTATTCATACCCAACAAAATGCATGGGTTTCTGAGAATAAAACATCATGTTTAAGCTTGTTTAACAGGCTTTTCATCTTTTAAAAAACTTTTTTAGCTTGCTCTCGGGTTGATTTTGGGGAAAAACCTCTTCCTAAGATAGAAAAAAGTGACCTTATGAACGGCTGTCTGACAGGGCACAGTGGCGCCATCTATTGTAAATAGAAACTTGCCGGCGAGCTGACCTTCACACGGGAAATCACCTCAGGAAGCATCGGCGAATTCATCGGTACTCACAGCCAGATAGATCACCATGTTAAAAGGTCTGCATTTCTTCAGTGTATAAATCTCTAATAACGGGATATTTCGCCAATATTTCTTAAAATGGCACTAAAAACACTTGATTGTTTGGAGGCATGGGTATATTTGCCTATTATCGCTCACCTGTCATTCTGCCTTTGCCTTAAATTGGCTTTTACTTCCAGTCAGTCACCTTGCTGAACTTTTAAAGTGAAGTACGCGGTTACGGATCCAAAACAAACAAACATGTACAGCATACTGTGTGAATACTTCTGCGGCATAGTTAATGTTGCATGATAACTTTCAGGTATACTTCAGTAATTATTTTAATCAAAAGTCCCATGAATTGCTGGACTGGAGGTTTGATTATTTTAACTATCAATGTACATGAGAGAGAGAGAGAGACAGACAGACAGACAGAGGCAGAGAGAGAGAGAGAGAAAGAGAGAATGAGAATTAGAGAGAGAAAGAGAGAGAGAGAGACGGGGGAGAGAGGGCAAGGGGCAAAGGAGGGTAACCTTGGGGGGGGGTTATCCGAATTTTTGCCAAAAGGAGCCTGACAATTTTAATATGACGCTGGCATGGCCAGGAAGCGAGCGAAGCTTTGGATGATCATTTTTTTTTACTTCCGACCAAAATACAGCATTGATTGACCGTAAATTAATGGCATACAAAACATTACGATTTTAAACTGTCTTAAAATTTATATTTCGCAACTTATTTTGACGAGAATTCGATGGCCAGTAGAACGAATTCTGGCGGCTCTATCGATCTAAACCGCATTGAAATTGACCCACGGACAGGCGAGAAATTCAGTTTTAACTTGGATAAAGTAGCGGCCACAGCGTGGTATGGCCAGGAAGCGAGCCGAGAATTGAGCCACGGACGGGCGAGAAATTCAGTTTTAACGTGGATATACATGTAGTAGCGGCCACTTTCATTCATATTTCGCAACTGATTTTGACGAGAATTCAATGGCCAGTACAATGAATTCTGGCAGTTCTATCGATCTAAACCGCAATGGTCAGTAGAATGAATTCAGGCGGTTCTAAACTGCATTATAATTGAGCCACGGACGGGCGAGAAATTAAGTTTTAACGTGGATATACATGTAGAAGCGGCCACTTTCATTCACGCACGTGCATTCATGCATTTCATCCAATGGGATGAAATGTAAGTGTTTGGTATTGTTGTACTGCACATTCACCCATTCTCAATAACTGGGTGCAAATAGAGAATTTCAGTGTCACCCCCCTAAAAAAAGGTGGAAAATATTTCAAACATATCAGGGTGGTTACGCTTAGTATGTGTAGGTTTAATACTCTTTGTGGGTCATGAAAAAATGTTCACCATTCCCATTATCAATACGACCAGGCGTGGAAATTATCTCAATTTGAAATGTCCGTTACCTGTCTCCAGTCAGCTTTCAAATAGAGAAGTGGGTAGTATCACTTTTCAGCCTCCAAGAAACTGGTCTGTTGCCCAGACTTTGATTGCTGACCCTCTAACCTTTTTGACTATTAGTATGTCCATTGCTAAATCTAACACGTAAGCATTGGTAAATACTATGGAAGGTTTGTCTCCAGGAATGTTGAAATGTACGTTACCTCTAGTTTAGGTCAAGAAAAGTCAGTTCCAGAAAAACCTGAAGCTGATCCCTATATGGTAAATTTCGCAAATTTGGCCAGTTCAACAGGAAGTATAATACATTTTTAACTGCAGTGCATGTGTGTTGCCTATTTAGCCCGAGAAAGATCCAAATCTATGAGTGTCATTTTAAGAAACTGAAATGTACGTTACCATATATCTGAAATTTTGAGAGGTTTATACATATTACCAGTACATCTTATGGTAGCTCATCCCAGGCATTTACGGCTTATGATGTTTAAAAAAGAATTCCTTTACATTTATAGTCATATAAAGGTCCAAAAAGCCCATTTTGAAATGT
>CAWWDR010000757.1:2500-19153 GCA_963942565.1 Maea johnstoni | reverse complement strand
CTCCGGGCATCCCCATACCTACACGGTTCACTGCGCTGGCCCGTACCTGGTACCTGGTAAATGGCTTTAAGTTGTCAATAGAGGTCTTGTTGGTCTTGACCGCAAGCTGACGAGCTAACTCCCAAGTCTGGGTCTCATCTCTGGAAATAAACAACAGTATATATGTAATAAAGGTATCGCAATTTTTAAATAACAATTCAATGATCGAAACAGTCTTGTATGCTCTGAGCTTGCAAGTGGTAAAACTTTGTATCCCTTATGCTGCTGGTGGCTTCTTTGGCCAATACAAAATGAGGCAAAAAATACCTGAAAAATTACTGAAACCCTGCCAAATGGGTATTCATCTGAGAGTAATCAGTGCGAGTTATCTAATGAAATACCAGCATGACAGGCCGAGGGTTCAAATGGGTTTCCAAAAAAATCATGCCCATGGCCTTGTGTTTGGACAAAAGTAGCCTCAGCACTGAATCAGATTTCAATATTTCTAAATAATGAGGAACCCAATTGGTAGGGCTGTGCTCATCAGCCATTTTTTTGCGATCCGATTAATTGACAATTTTTTTTCGATGTCGATGTTTTCGATTCGATTATGTCGCGCGCGTTAGTGCCTGGAAAAGTGTGTTGGGGGCCGGACCAGCACCATGTAAAATACACAGCGTGGCCCTCACCACACTTTTCCAAGCTTTACCACGCGTGATAGTGTCTATCGCAGTGCAGTTTTAATGGCGGCCGCCTTAGCGCCGTGTTCTTTTTGAGAAATAAAAGTACAAGGTAGGCTCTTGTGAATTTTTGGGGGGGGACTAAACTGTTAGGTAGTGGTTCAAATGAGGTTGGGTTAGGGGGGAGTGTATCGAGTTCTTCGCTCGATGTCAGAAGGTGGTGAGTATCGATCGTGAGACTTTCTCGAGCCCTCAATGTCTTGTCAATCGAGCCCAGCCCTACCAATTGGTCACCATGCACAGTCGCAGGTTCCAGTCACCGCTGGATTCCCACAAGCTGGTTGGCTTGGTTGCTATACAAAATGTGTGCCATTGCGGAGGGCTGTCTGTGGTGCTTCTGCAACTAATAGACCCCCTTTGAAACAATTGTGAAGAGTAGGGAAACTAATGGGCTAAAGAAATGTTCAATGGCAAAGAAATCATTCATATCAATTTATATATATATATATATATATATATATATATATATATATATATATATATATATATACATATATATTTATATATATATATATATATATATATATATATATATATATATATATATATATATATATATATATATATATATACATATACAAATAAAACATGCTTCTGCCTCAAAACCCAGAGATTATAGTTTTTTATGATAGACACATATAAGGTCACACTTGATCATCGTCTTAGCCAGTAGGGCGTCTGGGTGTCATTTGGACACCCAATGCCTCAAAAATCACCCCTCACAACACCCATAACATTTTGTGAGTAATTTCTTAAAAATGTCCCTTTCAAGCATAAATTGACTTTTTTCTCGCCTTAAAATAATATCCATGCCATTGTATAACAATATAATACCTTATCTTTGATTCTTTATATATTAATACATTCACTTAGGGTTGTAATTGGAATATATTGAGGTCTCCCTTGAAATATAGGACGCGCAATAGTTTTACCCAGACCCTGCACTAATTGATTTCTCGCCAAGACCACCCCGCTGCCTAACATCAAACAAGTTTTTGCCTCTATTGCTTAATTGTAAAACCCTGACTCATGATTTAGGCTAGGTCCCCTATACTGATTAGATTGGAGGTTTTTTGATCAATGAGGCATTTCATGATGAAGTCTGCATTCACTTACTGCTACTTCCACTTACTGCCTATAAATGGATGAACTATTGGGTTAATATCTTTCTAATGAAGCATATCTAGAAAATTTATGAAGCAGAAATGTTGATTTAATCAAAACAGCAACTCTCTCAATTACTTGCAAATTTGAAAGAGAAATGTAAATGAAAGTCAAAGTAAACAACTTTCTATTCTATCAAACACCTAAGCAATTGCATGCTCTTAACCCTTCCAATGCTGAGGCTACTTTCGTCCAAAGCACAAGGATGGAAAATCTTTGAAAACCATCTAAACCCTGCCATGTCGGTATTCATTGGATAGCTCTTGATGAGTACTCTCAGATAAGTGCCCATGTGCCAGGTTTAAGTCATCTTTCAGGTTTTTTGCAGCATTTTCCATTGACCAAATTAGCCATCAGCAGCGCAAGGGTTAACTAAGTAAAATACATTACTTTCATAAGTATCTGAGCACAAGAGTGCCTTTCATGGGGAGATGTAATAAATACTGTTTAATAAAGTTGTACGTAGAAGGCTTCGATCTCTCCTTACTTAGGACGCTAGAGCTGTCAAGATGTAGTACTTAGCTCTTATGGTAAAAGGAGCAGTAGCTACCACAATCCATCAAGCAGACCTGAGTAGCTCTCAATAGGTTTTTCCCTTCAGGAATAGGGTACCTCATCTATGTGGGCTGATGAAGTCGTCCCCTGGGAATATTGCCAGAAAACCTTATTTTACTTGTGGAATCAATCAATTTCTCCAGAAATTCCTTCCATGCCCCATACCGATCCCCTCCACTCTCATACCGTAAATTCTCAGTGATTCGGGACACTTTTTAATGATCATGTTTTATGGGTTCATATGGGCCATATTTTCGGAAAGTACCTTGATGTTGTATCAGCAAGATTTACAGCTAGGTCTATATGTTGTTTAATAGCATCAATGAGATTTCATAGCGATATTTTCTAATGGACCGTCGATACAGGCCAATTAATTACATACCTACAGATTACCCATTAATTATTTTGCAAAATAATTACAGTGGCCCAAATTGCTAGGGTGGTCTAAATTTCTGAGAATTTACGATACCAAGCAGTGCCGCACGTCCATACTCAAGATGAAATATACATAATTCATGATGAGTGCCCAAATAAAGCATAAAAAGCATCAGACCGTACCAATTAAGAAATATAAGAATGATATTTTTGGTCACTCTGCATGGCTTTATTAGAATAGATTGTGTTTAAGCTTAATGACCTCCCTGAGGGAAAAACAGTTACCATTATTTCCAGTAGAGCTGCGATGGATGATAATGGCTCTCCCAAGACACAGACAATTAAGCATACCTATTGTCAAACTTGGTTTATTGCACACTATATCATAAACATATGCAGTTTCTGTGTCAGGTAGTGGGATATTGGGTTTGTTCAAAGACACAGACAATTAACCCTTCCAATGCTGAGGCTACTTTCATCGAAAGTACAAGGACACAACGATTTTTGAAAACCATCTAAACCCTGTTATGTTGGTTTTCATAGGATAGTACTGAGTACTCCCAGATGAGTACCAGTTTGACAGGATTTCAGTCATTTTTCAGGTTTTTTGCATTATTTTGTATTGGCCAAATAAGCCACCAGCATCATAAGGGTTAAGCATACTTATGGTCGAACTTGCTATATTGCACACCATATCATAAATATATGCACTTTCCGTGTTTCTATGTCAGGTAGTGGGAATATATTGGGTGTGATGAGATGGACCTAAAGAGGTCCTTGCTGGAAGTGTATTGATTATGCTGGAGCATTTTACTGTATAACTGGTATCTTTTACAGGCATATAATTTTCGCTATTTTTGTGCTCCCCATGGTAGTGCTAAAAATAACATCCTTCGAATAGATATCTATATAGAAATGAATATATAGTTTGAGTGCTTGACTGTGCAAATTTAAAGTAGCACAAATACCCTCCAGCAGGGCTGTAAAGCGAAATTTTTAGCACTCCAAATTAAAGCCTCATAAAGTACACAGATGGATCCAAATTACTGTTTAAAAACATATATGAGGTGAACCATAGTAAACTGTTAAACTTTGAAGGTACTTAAAGAAACTTCAAGTCCAACTTTTTAGCACATCTAAGTAACATCTGAGTTCAACTTATTTCATTAGATAATGCTTTCCTCTGTTACGGCCTCAATCTTATGCTTAATATCTAGGCATTGGTTCATGTTGCTGATGATAGATGGCGCTAACAGTTGTAACACTGGTCATCCAGAATCTAGAAACTGGAAAGATCAGGGGGGGTTACGGATTCTTGTGCCGTGTGCAAAAATATTGCATAATATTATCGAATGCGCCGTCGAGTCGATCGCAGTTGTAACATGGCCGTAGAGGTGGACGGACCTCTGCACGTAGCATACAACATACCATGTTCTCAAAACATGGGGTTCATTGGGGATCAATTTGCCCACCGTGTAGCAGACGACCTAAACAAATACTACGGACAGTTTCCGTGTGTGGGAATGCCGAAATAAGCGAACGCTACGTCCCTACAACTAGCATAAACACAACAACACCAAAAAAGGACATTAGAATTTGCTCAAATTGTGTCATTAAATTATACTTTTCATGAAATCTAGACACAAAAATAAACATTTCTACTTGATATGTACAAGTAGTGCAAATTTCAATTTCATATTGACAGAATAGCTGTCGAAAATTGACCAATGAAAGTTGGTGCTTTTTACGAGGTCATGGCCGAGCTAAAAGGCGTTCATTGAAGAAATTCTTTTGCACACGGTACAAGAATCGGCTACCCCCCTGTGGAAAGATCTTACTGCCGGCCACCTGGTGAGCAATTTAAGAACTAAATCAGGGTACACACAGTTTTGAGTCGGTATTGCTTTTACTGCAGCAGTGGAGTGGTAAAGCAAAGCAATTAAAGAACTAAATCGCACTTTTATCTTGGTTTTGCTTTTATGTCAAATATATAGAGATGAAATACATTTCTTGGCCTTAACTAGGACTTGGCTAGGTTCAACTTGGCAAGTTGATCCCCCAGAGTATGTTGACCCACATGAGTACAAATCAGGCTGCAGGTAGGATGAGGAAATCATGGTTATTACCCTGCTGCCGGTAGTATATTACTGCAGCAGTGGAGTGGTAATGGTAGTTATGGACATGCTGAAGATACGTCTTGCTTTAAGGCAACACAAATGGCACTGTAAGATCAGGAAGGATCACAGGGTTACAGGATAGTAGAGGGAAGGATTTATTATAATGAGTATATAGACATGGCAAGGTGGGAATGGGTTGGGAGAGTGAGGGGTAGGGCAAGGTATGATACAATGGGAACATATGCATAGGAAAATAGTACACAGGTTACAGGATAGTAGAGGGGAGGATTTATTATAATAAGAACATAGACATGGCAAGGTGGGAATGGGTTGGGAGAGTGAGGGGTAGGGCAAGGTATGATACAATGGGAACATATGCATAGGAAAATAGTACACAGGTTACAGGATAGTAGAGGGGAGGATTTATTATAATGAGGATAAAGACATGAGAAGGTGGGGGGGGGGGGGGGGGGTTGAGGGGTAGAAGAAGGTATGATACAATGGGAACATATGCATAGGAAAATAGTACACAGGTTACAGGATAGTAGAGAGGAGAATTTATTATAATGAGAACATAGACATGGCAAGATGGGGTGGGTTGGGAGAGTGAGGGGTAGGAGAAGGTATGATACAATGGGAACATATGCATAGGAAGATAGGAGGGGTGGGGAGGGTATAGGGCTTTACTGGTAATAAAGGAATTATAATGTTGTAAGTAGTAGTAGTAGTAGTACGATTATTTGCTGTAAATATGTTTTACAAAATCGCGTAAGGCAGTATTCAAAGACAGGAGGATTATAGAAAGCATAATGAGACCATAGACATGGCTAAGAGGGGGGGGGGGGGCGGGGTTAGAGTGAGGGGTAGGAGAGGGTATGATATAAAACAATGGGAACCTATGCACAGGAAAATAGGAGGGAAGGGGGGGGGGGGGGGGGTAAGGGGCTTTTGTGAAGAAACAAAATAAACTGAAAATAAAGATAAGGAAAGGTAGTTAGGCAGTATTCAAAGACTTGAGGATTAAAGAAAGCTTTGTTTATGATAATGAGAGTAAATGCATGGTAAGATAGTTAGGGGGGGGTTGAGAAGAGAGTTGGGGACTGTAGAAGGCCAGTTAAGGTGCAATGTATAATGGGAAAATAAATAAATAGTATAAATCTATCTAAAACAGCCTAAAAAAGTGGTTAAAAATTTTCTCAAGAAAAGCATCCCCACGCATATCAAAAGAACCCTGGCCAAAGTATAACTAATGCTATGTCACGCACTCACTTAGTACAAGATTTTATTTTCCTTTTTTGTGGAAACAGCCTGCTTTACCTTGGAGAATGCACCCTTTATAAAGGAGCTCATCAAAAACACCTACAACTCTCCTGTGGGTTTTCCTGGACCATTCTGGTCTTAGCTGCTTAATTACCCCTACACCTTTAGGGAGTCAGACTTGCTGGGTTGATCAGCGGTTTACTCAGGGCAAATTAGCCTGGCACCTTTGGGGAAGCAAAAGTTGCCTGCGGGTCTATTTTGCTGTGCTGAGTGGGTCATAAATAAATGGCGGATTAGGGAGAAAATACCACCACGAGACCAACACATGTTATCGCATTTTAATAATGAATGATTACCACTTAGGACACTGATTAATGAGAATCACTTTCTGGAGAAAGATTCTCTGGGATAAGCATCCCTGATGAGGAGACTAGCACGAAAAAAAGAATTGCCGCTAGGCCATGCAAAAAACTCATTGCAGGGCAGGTCATCCTTAAAATCCTATTTAGGCAACACCTGTTGTTGTTTTTCAACAATGTGGAATCTGGAGTAGAAATCTAGGCACCTTATTGCAGCTAAGTCTTATTTTGTGAAACACAATACTTATCGATACAAGGAAATACAGGTGAACTTGGATATGACGGACTCAATGGGACCAGGAAAATCGGTCCGTCATATGCAAAATCCATCGTATACAAAATATGACGAATACTTGATATGCATCAGACTGGGACCAAGCGTATCGTCCGTCATATGCAAAAATCCGTCGTATAGTGGTCCGTCATATCCAAGTTCACCTGTACTATTTAAGAAACATTATTACTCAAGCTTGGATATGTTATAGGTTAAATATTTTATCTAAATGAAAATTAAGGTTTGGTAAGAAACTTAGAAATGAATGATCTTACGAAACTAAAAAATGACTTTTGTCCTCAAAGCCTTTCAAATTTTCTCAAAGAAAACATTTTTTTCTTGAAAGGGTTCTGCAGTATGGCAACAAAAGATGAACACATGAAAAAGGTGAATCTGATATAGAAATTTCCATTGGGGGGGGGGGGGGAGGTAATGTATGATCTTAGTTAAAATGAAAATAAAAAGCAATTCCTACTCGTATCAATATTAATTGATATTAAGTTATTACTAAAGAACTTCATTCATGTAAGTAGTAAGCTGAGCTAGATGGTTCATGTTTGAGACTAGGGCATTGCTGAAGAAAAATATTGTCCCTGACCACACTTGAAAATATCTAATCTCATAACATAGAGAAATCCTCTGATTGGTCAGATAATTATATTTCAAAGCCACAGGGGACAGAAATCAAGCTATTTTCATCCGGAATGGGAGAATAAATAATCATTCTGAATTGAATTCTTTCTCTGTCATATAAATTTTTAAAAAGTCATCTCAAATCCTCTCCTAGGTATCAGGGTTGCTATGGCAACAGGGTCGACATCATCTTGTTCAATTTTTTATGCGTCTTCAGTGTAGGAACATGTGCAGATGTCGGGTTAGGAGCCACAGGGCACTAATCACATAAGGGGGAATCAAAATGGATGGCTGGAATAAAATCCATTCCATCAGGACGCTCTAGCAGCACGTTACACACAATCATACTGAGAGCATGTAGCATTCTACCACCCCAGGGCCTAAAAAAAAAGTTGTTTGTTTCCTGTAACCCTACCCTAACAAGTTTATATTCAAAAAAATCCCTACTCTAAGTTTTTATGGCCAATCCAACTCCCAATCAACATAAAACATGCATAAAACACACATTTATGACCAAAAAAATAATGCAAGAAAGATTTTTTACCGACCTACCTACCCTATTTTTTTCCGGATCGTTACAGGAAACAAACAATTTTTTTTTTAGGCCTAGTATTCAAATGGCATTGGATAACCACTGAGTAGTGCAGATTGTTACTGGACAGGCATTTGTAAGATTCTTACAAGGAGGAGAATAATCAAGCTGAAGCAGCTCTTACATCTAACTAGTGCTGCGGCTGGTGGTGCTGCTTCTTCCACTACTACCATTACTACTGCTGCTGCTGCCACTAGCTAACTATTACTACTACTACTACTACTATTACTACTACTACTACTACTACTACTACTACTACTACTACTACTACTACTACTACTACTACTACTATCACTACTACTACCATTACTACTGCTGCTGCTGCTGCTGCTGCTACTACTACTACTACTACTACTACTACTACTACTACTACTACTACTACTACTACTAGTTCTACTACTACTGCTACTGCTATTATTTCTGCAGCTGCTGCAGTTGCTACTGCTATTGCCACTAGCTAACTACTACTACTACTACTATTACTACTACTACTACTACTACTATTACTACTGCTGCTGCTACTACTACTACTACTACTACTACTACTATCACTACTATCACTACTATCACTACTACTTTCACTACTACTATCACTACTACTACTACTACTACTACTACTACTGCTACTACTACTTCTATTACTACTACTACTACTACTACTACTACTACTACTACTACTACTACTACTACTACTACTACTACTACTACTTTTACTACTACTATTACTTATGCTACTTCTGTCGCTACATCTATTGCTAGTAACGATGATACTGATACTATTTATATAGAAGATCTACTCCCTATACTTCTGCTGCTACTACCAGGTGGCTATTCGGTCTACTTACTACTGCTCTACTTTTGTGATGCCATTATCACTACTTCTACTATCACTACTACTACTACTCCTTACTCCGAGAACTTTACCCAGTAGGCACAGCTCTGTGATTAGGGGTAAACCAATATCAAAGGCCTGTATCCCCCTTTCATGATATTGATATAGTCTGCATTTCAACAAATCAGAACTCTTGTTCCCATTTGATGCAGAAATTAGTGTCCTCAGAAAATGAACCTCATCCATCAACGTGCACAAAGACCTTCAAAAACAACATCAATCTCATCTGTTTGATCTTTCAATTAAAATCAATTCCACGATAAATGCGCAATTTATCTCCAGCTTCTGTGTTTAAAACCTCTGCAAGTCCTAACTGAAAGGGTCGAGGTTCCTTATCAAGAAACGCTCTGTTATCCCGCAGAATTCATTGTTAATATCTTCTTTGATAATGCCATTCGACGGAGATGAATTAGATTCTTAGGAGCGCCTTTGAAGGCGGGTCTCTAAGGCGCTGTGAGGGGCAGCCATGAGGGGCTGAGCCAGGCCAGAGGGGACCACACAAAAGATGAGCCCATCACGGCAAAAGCACCGGCTGAGACCAAAAAAATTGATCGAAATTCTCATCTTAACCCAGACGGTCGGTCGGCTGGCTGGGGTTCTCGTAAAAAATTCTTCCTGACCTTCCATCGAGCGCCTGGCTCCTGGCTGGAGGTACTCGGGCGTGGAGGTCAATCGTGTGGAAAATAAGCGTGTTTAGCAACAACTCTTCAATGGAGGAGGAGGGTTTACTGCCGATACGATACAGCTTGCTTTGACGGCAGCCCCACGTTGAGTGGCTGCTGGCAAATACATAGCCTAGATTTCTAGGCTGACATATGTAGTTTTCTGTTATTTATTTTTTTCTGTTAGCAGCAATCAAATAATCTAGGTGGCCATAGTGGTCAATTTAGTTTACACTTATCTCACCAGGGAGAACTGAGGTATAGTGGCTAAAATTTCTAGAGACAGGAGGACCAGGTGGTGCCATCTATATACCATACCTTGTACTACACACTGCATGGTCAGCATCAAAGGGAATGTCAATATTTTAGGGACTAAGAGCCTAGTCTAGCGAATACAGCATGCAGGCTCCATCTCCCAGGCTGAATCACAGTCACTGATTAACCCTGCAATATGCTGCTAGCATCTAATTTGGCCAACACAAAACAATGCACAAAACCTGAAAAATGACTGAAACCCTGGCACACCGGTACTCATCTAAGAGTTCTCAGCAAGAGCTATCCAATGAATACCAACATGATAGGGTTTAGATGGTTTTCAAAAATCGTTGTGTCTTTGTGCTTTAGATGAAAGTAGCCTCAGCATTGGAAAGGTTAAACTAATCATATTCAGATTTCTCCTTGCAAGTGCCATCTGCAGACTGCAGTGCTTGTCACAGTATTTTAAACAAAGCTTGAATTTGTAAAGTATTTGAATATGAGTATTTGGTTGATTTGAAATTAACGTTGTGTTTCAAATATATTCCAAAGAGTACCTTTCCTAGAAAATAATTGAACAAAAAAGCTGAACAACTTATGCAATGGCAGAAAACATAATAATGATCATCCATGTGGCTAGGTCAAAGAAAACACAATGAAAACTATATTTATCTTCTTTCATTATTCATATTTTTCATCAATGCATTTTAACTCAGCAGCAGCCATAATGGGGCTGACTATTTTGGTAATATCTATAAAACTATATCTATTGAATAAACACAATATTGCCTTGAAATTCTTTCCTTCTTTATTCCTAAATCATTCCAAGATTCCAAAATTGCCCTCGATTAACCCTTGTAAATCCATATTGTAATTTTCCTAACAAAGGTCTGATTCCAAATTATAATAGGGATTATTGGCCAAAATCCAGTGGCAGGTTGTTGTTGATCATATGAAATTATGCCCCACCATCGACATGTGACACATCAAATTGAACTGTGAATTGAGCCCAACATTCTGACAGCCAAAAGTCTTCATTTTAGAGCTGTAATGTATGGGTTTCTTTCAGAATGATGAGCCGGGCTCTTCTTTAGATGATTTGATTATCTACAATGCATATATGTGCGCATGATTCTCTAGGCTATGCTAATACCACAAACACATATGTGTGCCTGGCATTGGAAGGGTTAAGCAGGTTTAAGGAAGATAAAAATAGAAATCTTCCTTAATAGAAATGAAAATTAATCAAATATTTCTTGAGACATGAATGAAATACCAAAGGAATAATCGATTCCTCATTCAAAAATCAATTATGATTTTCCTGCTAACTTTTTGAGCGAGTCCACCCACAATGATAGAATTATTGCCTGACAGACTGACCTCTTTCAAATATAGCTGCCATCAGAAGTCATTCTTATGCAACTCTAGCCCCATACAGCCTCTCCTTAGACAGACTTATGAGATCTAGGAGGTAATTAGCATAATTCCCTTATTAGTGATTGTCTAGGCAGATGGGCATCAGAGGTCAAAGGTCGGAGGTCAATCCAAGGTCAACGTCATTAGTTGATCAATGGAGGTCAGGCTACGGCAGAATGGTACAAAGTGGCAATTACTGGGAGAGATTGTTTACCCAGCTTCAGTTGCAGGGTTCACAGTGTTACTTCTGCTCAGGTAATTAGCAGAAAACATCAAATAAGAAGACCACATGAAATATTGAAGGCATGTTTGTTTTCATTAGTTTCTAGCTTCCTGGTTGTTGTGCCTTCCCTCACTATGGAAAATGGCAATCTGCAGTGCTAAAATATTCATGGCCTGCATGGAATTTACAAGACAGTCTACTAACTTTAAAAGCTAACTCACGAACAGTAGCAGAGATGAAACCAAAAATTATATGGTGGTCTTTAAAAAAAACTAATTTCTTAACTCGACAAGATACATAGATAAAACGCTATATTCATTTTTGTAACAGAAACCCTCACAAAGTATGTCAAGGTGAACAAAGAAAAGGTCAAGGTCACTTAAGTAAAGAGGTCAAGTTACTTAAGTAAATAGATCTAGGGGTATTGAATCTACTAAAACTCATGAAAGATATAGTAAAATGTGTGCTTATACCCAATGCCAGGAAAGTACATCTTTATACTCTCTGTAATCTTTCTATCTTTTCAAATAATCGCCTACAACATGTGACATGTCTTCAGGATGCTACAGCAAAGACCATGTTAAATGTCAGTCAAGGTCAAAGTCAAGGTCAGAGCCAAGGCCAGGAGGCAGTGGCTTTGTACAGGTGCTTTGCCTGTTTGTCTCTTGATTAAAAGGAAAACACTTGATCACCCGCCCTAGCTGCCTGACGCCATCAATAATTGAGAAGCTGCTAATTACATCCACTTTATCTCACAACCCACATAAAATGCTAATTGAAAAATAATCATTGTCGCATGAAGAGTGGGAGCTGGGAATATCGGGAGTAGGAGTGCCGTTTCACGACAATCACGCTCTTCATCAGCATCACAGAAACCATCAAGTCAGTTACGTTTCCGAAATGGCCGTTTTCTAAAAATAAACAAGGTGAGAGCAGGGCTCGACGCTAATGGTGAACCGATGGCCCCAGGCCAGTAAAAATTCTCAAAAATGGCTTCGGGCTAGTAAAAAAAAACTCCACTGGTCCTACAGGGCCGGTAAACATTTGGGGACATTCTTGTTAACAAATTCCCCCTCGAGAATGTCCCCAAATGTTTTTTAAAAGAAATGAAGATAAAATGAAATCAATAGAAATAAATGTTGTATGAATTTTATGCAATGTTTTTTTTCTTGTTAATTTAAAGAAAAAATTGTAAAACCAGTAAAAACCTTGCAGGACCAGTAGATCCTAGGTGCTTGTTACTGGTCCTATGGGGGCCCGTAACATTTTGAGTTAGCGTTGAGGCCTGGAAAACAACTGCAGGTGAATCTTTCCAAGTCACCGTAGACTTCTGTGCTCAACATAAAACCTATAAGTCAACCTACCCAAGACCGCCTGACATTTTTAAAAGAAAATTTTCTAAATATAAATATGGTGAGAGAAACTTCAGGTAAACCTTTCTAAGTCAATAGAAGACTTCTATGCTTATCATTTCTACTTAAAAAAAATCACAACCTGACTCTTAAGCCATTAATGCTCACTGCAGCCAAAAGGAGCCATTCTTTATTTCCAAATTGATGTCTTAAGTATCAAAGATCCATATAATATGACAACTTCTAGAGGAAATTTTAACCCTTCCAATGCTGATGCTACTTTCGTCCAAAGCACAAGGCACTAATAATTTTGAAAATCATCTAAACCCTGTCATAGTATGCATTGCATAGCTCTCACTGAGTACTTTCATATGAGTACCCATGTGCCAGGGTTTCAGTGGGGTTTTTATTGCATCATTTTGTATTGGCAAAGTAAGCCAACAGCAGCATTAGGATTAAGTAGGAATGGGGTAAAACAGACAAAAAGTTATCACTGTTTCTTTTGTCTTGCAAAATACCTAATGGCCATATTATGTAAAATCACTGGGTATAGTTTACATTTGACATTTCTAGGCTGCACAAGTAAGAATGAGGTTAAGTGAACTACTTTATGCTGATGAGCCAATCACAGTTAGTTCTTTCTCGCTCATAACGAGAATGAATATTGCTCGCTGACTTGAACCCATTCATGCCTGGAGATTTAGACGAGTATCATAATACCTTTAAAAATTGATTCAGAGTTTGGCATAAAATTGAAAAATATTTGAAGGAAAGTTGTAGATAGAGTTCTGAAGAACATCTCTCCTCCCAACTTTTTTTTCAGAAAATTGCTTTTATAAGAGAGATATCACCAACATAATCAGACATTTTTGGCTGCTACAGGCATGAATGGGTTAACCCATTTATGCTCAAGGCCGGGTTTTTTCTAGATAGAAATTGATGTCTGACTTTATGATATGATACTTTTAATAACTTTGGAGTTAAGCAAAGGATAATATTACAAACTATTTGAAGAAGAGTTGTTGGCCATATTTAGAATGAATAATATCCCTTCTCTAGATATTTCCCTAATATTATTTTTGGCTCGTCAAAATCGCCAGGCTGCTTTATCATGGCTGCCACAAGAAGTGATGGGTTCACCTAACCATGTCTAGAATTTTCTTGGTAAGGCCAATCCAATTTATTTACTTGTCTTACGTGCTCAGGAGGCAGGAAATGAGCCATTTTGGAATAAAAAAAAAGTTGAAAAATGTGACTTTTTTATTTTTTAAATTTTTTTTAGAGTCTGACGACTAGGACTGGTAGCGATATGTTTCTACCAGCCTATTCTCAACTAAATAAAATCAATCAATCAATTAATCCCTGTAACCTGAAGGGTGGGAGATATACATCCTTAAAGGGCAAATGCACCATCATAATGATTTAGGTTCAAAATGTGCCTATACGTGTCACCTTTCTAATAAGACCACCCGCAAGTCTGTCCTCCTCAGCACTCCTCAGATATGGCTTATGAAAGTTAGTAAAAAACTAGCCTGAGTCTGGGCATGGAGGCTGACATTGCAGGCCAATTAAGCCCAATTAAGCACAATCAGTGGTATGAAGTGACTGCCAGTGCTGCTTCTGATTGGTTGAGAGATATCAGTGGCTGGAAGTGACTGCAACTGATATCTCTCAACCAATCAGAAGCAGGGCTGGCAGTCACTTCATAAGCACCACTTCTGATAATGGCAGCCTCTATACCCAGACTCAGGCTAGTTTTTTACTAACTTTCATAAGCCATATCTGAGGAGTGCTGAGGAGGACAGACTTGCGGGTGGTCTTATTTGAAAGGTGACACATATAGGCACATTTTGAACCTAAATCATCATGATGGTGCATTTGCCCTTTAAGTCTAAGGCTCTACTACAGCAATGATAGCTTCCTGTAGTTGATTGAATCACCCTTACAAAGAATATTCTTAAAACTTGCACTTTTTTCTTTTTTTTTTTTGGAGTCTGACAGAAAATTTCAAAACCACTTTCGTCCGTAAGACACCAAAGGTGACTTTTTTTTCTTTTTTTTTGGAGTCTGACAGGATGGCCTAATTGTGATTTGCAAACTATGGTTCTGAACTCATTTAACCTTTTAAACAGTTCTGCTTAAGATGCTTTCTTTCTTCAGTCAGACATTACCAAAATAATCCTGAGGGATTTTTTGGGCCCTAGAGGCAAGAGTTGGTTTTCATTGCCATTCCCTCCTGAGGACTTCACGGTCAGCTGTCATTAGGTATCATATTCATAATCCTCACAGCACATATATGTACTCAAAACACCCCTGGTGGAGGCTGGGGAAATCAAAATATACCTTTGAACATATCTCTGCACCAGTTCACCGGTTCTGTAGTCTGCTACCCTGAACCAATTCACTTTATTATGAAAACAGTGAAGTCAGTCAGTCATAAGGCCAGAAATCAAGTTTTATTTCAGAGTGCCCAATTGCTTCTTCAAAAGTTACCTAAAGGTGTTGTGTGTAGAAACAAGTACATCTTTTGGCTCCCTGTAAAAATTTGAGGGAGCCGCAAGAGAATTCAATGGAGCCCTGGGCTCCCGGCGCCCCTAATTTCGAGCCCTGTAAGGCCAACTAAATTTATAATCCTTGCATCTACATCAAGGTATAGTTATTCATAATGACAATCATATTCATAATTTTTGCAAAGTTATTCACAAGGGCTATTAGATTAATAACCTTTGCAAGGTTATTCATAGTGGCTACTATATTCATAATCTTTGCAAAGTGGACAGTCATAAGGATTATTATAATCATTATTTTTGCGACGTCAGTCATAAGGGCAACTTCATATTCTTTTCATTATTCATAATCTTTTTAACCCATTCACACTCAGAGGTACTCCAGAAAGTATCGTCTGCTACTCTCATACTTTTGAAAATAACTTGGGAATAAAGCAAAAGTTCATAAAATATTTGAAGGAGAGTTGTTATTTAGCTTCTGATCAACATTTCTCCTTCAAATGTTTTCCAAAAAGAGCTTCTGTAAGTAAAATATCACAAATCATCAGGCCTTTTTTGGCCGTTCTGAGTGTTAATGGGTTAAAGTCAGTCATAAGGGATATCATAATCATTATTTCTTAAAGTCAAACATAAAGGCTACTATATTCATAATCTTTGCAAAGTTACTCATAAGGGCTACTATTTTAATAATCTTTAAATACGGGCTAGCATTTCATAATCTTGAATAATTTGGAAGATAACTTGGGAATTATTTAACTTAACAAAATATAATACAAGAGTTGTTGCTTGGCTTCCAATAAACATAGCTTCTCCTTCAAATATTTTCCTATGGATCATTTGGTCAGTGAAAATATTGGCATAATCATTACGCCTTCTAGGCGGGGTCATAGCCAGGATTTAGAAACTCAGGGTGCCCAAATATAGCAATTGTAAATTTTTTGGGCATCCAAATTTTAAGGGGGACCACAATATACTCAGATTTCAACCATATACATGCATAAAATTTATCAAACTAAGGCATAGTATCCTTATACAATGTCATAGGAATTATATGGAGATAAGAAAATTTAATCATATGCTTGAGATTGGAAATTGGGTGCCCTGAAGGGTGCTTTTTCAATGCCGAGGCTACTTTTGTCCAAAGCACAGAGATGCAAAGATTTATGATACAATCTAAACCCTGTCATGTTGGTATTCATTAGATAGCTTTAACTGAGTACTCTCAGATGAGTACTCATATGTCAGGGTTTCAGTCATTTTTCAGCTTTTTAAAAATCATTTTGCATCGGCAAAATTAA
>CAWWDR010000755.1:10000-19000 GCA_963942565.1 Maea johnstoni | reverse complement strand
GTTAGGGTTAGGGTTAGGGTTAGGGTTAGGGTTAGGGTTAGGGTTAGGGTTAGGGTTATACGGTTAGGGTTAGGGTTAGGGTTAGGGTTAGGGTTAGGGTTAGGGTTAGGGTTAGGGTTAGGGTTAGGGTTAGGGTTAGGGTTAGGGTTAGGGTTAGGGTTAGGGTTAGGGTTAGGGTTAGGGTTAGGGTTAGGGTTAGGGTTAGGGTTAGGGTTAGGGTTAGGGTTAGGGTTAGGGTTAGGGTTAGGGTTAGGGTTAGGGTTAGGGTTAGGGTTAGGGTTAGGGTTAGGGTTAGGGTTAGGGTTAGGGTTAGGGTTAGGGTTAGGGTTAGGGTTAGGGTTAGGGTTAGGGTTAGGGTTAGGGTTAGGGTTAGGGTTAGGGTTAGGGTTAGGGTTAGGGTTAGGGTTAGGGTTAGGGTTAGGGTTAGGGTTAGGGTTAGGGTTAGGGTTAGGGTTAGGGTTAGGGTTAGGGTTAGGGTTAGGGTTAGGGTTAGGGTTAGGGTTAGGGTTAGGGTTAGGGTTAGGGTTAGGGTTAGGGTTAGGGTTAGGGTTAGGGTTAGGGTTAGGGTTAGGGTTAGGGTTAGGGTTAGGGTTAGGGTTAGGGTTAGGGTTAGGGTTAGGGTTAGGGTTAGGGTTAGGGTTAGGGTTAGGGTTAGGGTTAGGGTTAGGGTTAGGGTTAGGGTTAGGGTTAGGGTTAGGGTTAGGGTTAGGGTTAGGGTTAGGGTTAGGGTTAGGGTTAGGGTTAGGGTTAGGGTTAGGGTTAGGGTTAGGGTTAGGGTTAGGGTTAGGGTTAGGGTTAGGGTTAGGGTTAGGGTTAGGGTTAGGGTTAGGGTTAGGGTTAGGGTTAGGGTTAGGGTTAGGGTTAGGGTTAGGGTTAGGGTTAGGGTTAGGGTTAGGGTTAGGGTTAGGGTTAGGGTTAGGGTTAGGGTTAGGGTTAGGGTTAGGGTTAGGGTTAGGGTTAGGGTTAGGGTTAGGGTTAGGGTTAGGGTTAGGGTTAGGGTTAGGGTTAGGGTTAGGGTTAGGGTTAGGGTTAGGGTTAGGGTTAGGGTTAGGGTTAGGGTTAGGGTTAGGGTTAGGGTTAGGGTTAGGGTTAGGGTTAGGGTTAGGGTTAGGGTTAGGGTTAGGGTTAGGGTTAGGGTTAGGGTTAGGGTTAGGGTTAGGGTTAGGGTTAGGGTTAGGGTTAGGGTTAGGGTTAGGGTTAGGGTTAGGGTTAGGGTTAGGGTTAGGGTTAGGGTTAGGGTTAGGGTTAGGGTTAGGGTTAGGGTTAGGGTTAGGGTTAGGGTTAGGGTTAGGGTTAGGGTTAGGGTTAGGGTTAGGGTTAGGGTTAGGGTTAGGGTTAGGGTTAGGGTTAGGGTTAGGGTTAGGGTTAGGGGTTAGGGTTAGGGTTAGGGTTAGGTAATAGGGATCATTACTATAATGAACCACTTGTTTTGAACCGGTGATGAAAATTTCTAAGTCAGAAATTCTGAAAAACACACATATCTCTTTTGTTTATTGACCAATCCTCATAAGTGAGGTATCATTCTTTTGGAAATGTAATTCTGCACATTTTTCTCTCTATAAAATTTTCTAGGTCAAGGTCACATCAAGGTCAAATTTTCATTTCAGTGTCTTTTTTTGGTATTACTACTTCATTTGGGACAGGGTTAGGGTTAGGGTTAGGGTTAGGGGTTAGGGTTAGGGTTAGGGTTAGGGTTAGGGGTTAGGGTTAGGGTTAGGGGTTAGGGTTAGGGTTAGGGTTAGGGTTAGGTAATAGGGATCATTACTATAATGAACCACTTGTTTTGAACCTAGGGTTAGGGTTAGGGTTAGGGTTAGGGTTAGGGTTAGGGTTAGGTAATAGGGATCATTACTATAATGAACCACTTGTTTTGAACCGGTGATGAAAATTTCTAAGTCAGAAATTCTTAAAAACACACATATCTTTTTTATATTTTGACCAATCCTCATAAGTGAGGTATCATTTTGTTGGAAATTTAATTCTGCACATTTTTCTCTCTATACGATTTTCTAGGTCAAGGTCACATCAAGGTCAAATTTTCATTTCAGTGTCTTTTTTGGCATTACTACTTCATTTGGGACATTTCTACTTAATTTGGGTCATTTCTACTTATTTCGACTGGGGATATCTTTAGTTATTTGGTAACATTTCATGTTTGCGTCTTTGGGAGAGTTGTTGGCTAGGTACCAATCAATATTTCCTTTTGAAATATTTTCCTGATGATAGATCTAACATTATTAATAAATAGATAGATATAATAAGTACAATAGAGTAATTATGAAAATATCTTTTGAAATTAGGATACATGTACAGAGAAGAGTTATTGGATAGGGTTAGGGTTAGGGTTAGGGTTAGGGTTAGGTAATAGGGATCATTACTATAATGAACCACTTGTTTTGAACCGGTGATGAAAATTTCTAAGTCAGAAATTCTGAAAAACACACATATCTCTTTTGTTTATTGACCAATCCTCATAAGTGAGGTATCATTCTTTTGGAAATGTAATTCTGCACATTTTTCTCTCTATAAAATTTTCTAGGTCAAGGTCACATCAAGGTCAAATTTTCATTTCAGTGTCTTTTTTTGGTATTACTACTTCATTTGGGACAGGGTTAGGGTTAGGGTTAGGGTTAGGGTTAGGGGTTGGGGTTAGGGTTAGGGTTAGGGTTAGGGTTAGGGTTAGGGGTTAGGGTTAGGGTTAGGGTTAGGGTTAGGTAATAGGGATCATTACTATAATGAACCACTTGTTTTGAACCTAGGGTTAGGGTTAGGGTTAGGGTTAGGGTTAGGGTTAGGGTTAGGTAATAGGGATCATTACTATAATGAACCACTTGTTTTGAACCGGTGATGAAAATTTCTAAGTCAGAAATTCTTAAAAACACACATATCTTTTTTATATTTTGACCAATCCTCATAAGTGAGGTATCATTTTGTTGGAAATTTAATTCTGCACATTTTTCTCTCTATACGATTTTCTAGGTCAAGGTCACATCAAGGTCAAATTTTCATAGGGTTAGGGTTAGGGTTAGGGTTAGGGTTAGGGTTAGGGTTAGGGTTAGGGTTAGGGTTAGGGTTAGGGTTAGGGTTAGGGTTAGGGTTAGGGTTAGGGTTAGGGTTAGGGTTAGGGTTAGGGTTAGGGTTAGGGTTAGGGTTAGGGTTAGGGTTAGGGTTAGGGTTAGGGTTAGGGTTAGGGTTAGGGTTAGGGTTAGGGTTAGGGTTAGGGTTAGGGTTAGGGTTAGGGTTAGGGTTAGGGTTAGGGTTAGGGTTAGGGTTAGGGTTAGGGTTAGGGTTAGGGTTAGGGTTAGGGTTAGGGTTAGGGTTAGGGTTAGGGTTAGGGTTAGGGTTAGGGTTAGGGTTAGGGTTAGGGTTAGGGTTAGGGTTAGGGTTAGGGTTAGGGTTAGGGGTTAGGGTTAGGGTTAGGGTTAGGTAATAGGGATCATTACTATAATGAACCACTTGTTTTGAACCGGTGATGAAAATTTCTAAGTCAGAAATTCTGAAAAACACACATATCTCTTTTGTTTATTGACCAATCCTCATAAGTGAGGTATCATTCTTTTGGAAATGTAATTCTGCACATTTTTCTCTCTATAAAATTTTCTAGGTCAAGGTCACATCAAGGTCAAATTTTCATTTCAGTGTCTTTTTTTGGTATTACTACTTCATTTGGGACAGGGTTAGGGTTAGGGTTAGGGTTAGGGGTTAGGGTTAGGGTTAGGGTTAGGGTTAGGGGTTAGGGTTAGGGTTAGGGGTTAGGGTTAGGGTTAGGGTTAGGGTTAGGTAATAGGGATCATTACTATAATGAACCACTTGTTTTGAACCTAGGGTTAGGGTTAGGGTTAGGGTTAGGGTTAGGGTTAGGGTTAGGTAATAGGGATCATTACTATAATGAACCACTTGTTTTGAACCGGTGATGAAAATTTCTAAGTCAGAAATTCTTAAAAACACACATATCTTTTTTATATTTTGACCAATCCTCATAAGTGAGGTATCATTTTGTTGGAAATTTAATTCTGCACATTTTTCTCTCTATACGATTTTCTAGGTCAAGGTCACATCAAGGTCAAATTTTCATTTCAGTGTCTTTTTTGGCATTACTACTTCATTTGGGACATTTCTACTTAATTTGGGTCATTTCTACTTATTTCGACTGGGGATATCTTTAGTTATTTGGTAACATTTCATGTTTGCGTCTTTGGGAGAGTTGTTGGCTAGGTACCAATCAATATTTCCTTTTGAAATATTTTCCTGATGATAGATCTAACATTATTAATAAATAGATAGATATAATAAGTACAATAGAGTAATTATGAAAATATCTTTTGAAATTAGGATACATGTACAGAGAAGAGTTATTGGATAGGGTTAGGGTTAGGGTTAGGGTTAGGGTTAGGTAATAGGGATCATTACTATAATGAACCACTTGTTTTGAACCGGTGATGAAAATTTCTAAGTCAGAAATTCTGAAAAACACACATATCTCTTTTGTTTATTGACCAATCCTCATAAGTGAGGTATCATTCTTTTGGAAATGTAATTCTGCACATTTTTCTCTCTATAAAATTTTCTAGGTCAAGGTCACATCAAGGTCAAATTTTCATTTCAGTGTCTTTTTTTGGTATTACTACTTCATTTGGGACAGGGTTAGGGTTAGGGTTAGGGTTAGGGTTAGGGGTTGGGGTTAGGGTTAGGGTTAGGGTTAGGGTTAGGGTTAGGGGTTAGGGTTAGGGTTAGGGTTAGGGTTAGGTAATAGGGATCATTACTATAATGAACCACTTGTTTTGAACCTAGGGTTAGGGTTAGGGTTAGGGTTAGGGTTAGGGTTAGGGTTAGGTAATAGGGATCATTACTATAATGAACCACTTGTTTTGAACCGGTGATGAAAATTTCTAAGTCAGAAATTCTTAAAAACACACATATCTTTTTTATATTTTGACCAATCCTCATAAGTGAGGTATCATTTTGTTGGAAATTTAATTCTGCACATTTTTCTCTCTATACGATTTTCTAGGTCAAGGTCACATCAAGGTCAAATTTTCATTTCAGTGTCTTTTTTGGCATTACTACTTCATTTGGGACATTTCTACTTAATTTGGGTCATTTCTACTTATTTCGACTGGGGATATCTTTAGTTATTTGGTAACATTTCATGTTTGCGTCTTTGGGAGAGTTGTTGGCTAGGTACCAATCAATATTTCCTTTTGAAATATTTTCCTGATGATAGATCTAACATTATTAATAAATAGATAGATATAATAAGTACAATAGAGTAATTATGAAAATATCTTTTGAAATTAGGATACATGTACAGAGAAGAGTTATTGGATAGGGTTAGGGTTAGGGTTAGGGTTAGGGTTAGGGTTAGGTAATAGGGATCATTACTATAATGAACCAGTTGTTTTGAACCGGTGATGAAAATTTCTAAGTCAGAAATTCTGAAAAACACACATATCTCTTTTGTTTATTGACCAATCCTCATAAGTGAGGTATCATTCTTTTGGAAATGTAATTCTGCACATTTTTCTCTCTATAAAATTTTCTAGGTCAAGGTCACATCAAGGTCAAATTTTCATTTCAGTGTCTTTTTTTGGTATTACTACTTCATTTGGGACAGGGTTAGGGTTAGGGTTAGGGTTAGGGTTAGGGTTAGGGTTAGGGTTAGGGTTAGGGTTAGGGTTAGGGTTAGGGTTAGGGTTAGGGTTAGGGTTAGGGTTAGGGTTAGGGTTAGGGTTAGGGTTAGGGTTAGGGTTAGGGTTAGGGTTAGGGTTAGGGTTAGGGTTAGGGTTAGGGTTAGGGTTAGGGTTAGGGTTAGGGTTAGGGTTAGGTAATAGGGATCATTACTATAATGAACCACTTGTTTTGAACCGGTGATGAAAATTTCTAAGTCAGAAATTCTTAAAAACACACATATCTTTTTTATATTTTGACCAATCCTCATAAGTGAGGTATCATTTTGTTGGAAATTTAATTCTGCACATTTTTCTCTCTATACGATTTTCTAGGTCAAGGTCACATCAAGGTCAAATTTTCATTTCAGTGTCTTTTTTGGCATTACTACTTCATTTGGGACATTTCTACTTAATTTGGGTCATTTCTACTTATTTCGACTGGGGATATCTTTAGTTATTTGGTAACATTTCATGTTTGCGTCTTTGGGAGAGTTGTTGGCTAGGTACCAATCAATATTTCCTTTTGAAATATTTTCCTGATGATAGATCTAACATTATTAATAAATAGATAGATATAATAAGTACAATAGAGTAATTATGAAAATATCTTTTGAAATTAGGATACATGTACAGAGAAGAGTTATTGGATAGGGTTAGGGTTAGGGTTAGGGTTAGGGTTAGGGTTAGGTAATAGGGATCATTACTATAATGAACCAGTTGTTTTGAACCGGTGATAGGGTTAGGGTTAGGGTTAGGGTTAGGGTTAGGGTTAGGGTTAGGGTTAGGGTTAGGGTTAGGGTTAGGGTTAGGGTTAGGGTTAGGGTTAGGGTTAGGGTTAGGGTTAGGGTTAGGGTTAGGGTTAGGGTTAGGGTTAGGGTTAGGGTTAGGGTTAGGGTTAGGGTTAGGGTTAGGGTTAGGGTTAGGGTTAGGGTTAGGGTTAGGGTTAGGGTTAGGGTTAGGGTTAGGGTTAGGGTTAGGGTTAGGGTTAGGGTTAGGGTTAGGGTTAGGGTTAGGGTTAGGGTTAGGGTTAGGGTTAGGGTTAGGGTTAGGGTTAGGGTTAGGGTTAGGGTTAGGGTTAGGGTTAGGGTTAGGGTTAGGGTTAGGGTTAGGGTTAGGGTTAGGGTTAGGGTTAGGGTTAGGGTTAGGGTTAGGGTTAGGGTTAGGGTTAGGGTTAGGGTTAGGGTTAGGGTTAGGGTTAGGGTTAGGGTTAGGGTTAGGGTTAGGGTTAGGGTTAGGGTTAGGGTTAGGGTTAGGGTTAGGGTTAGGGTTAGGGTTAGGGTTAGGGTTAGGGTTAGGGTTAGGGTTAGGGTTAGGGTTAGGGTTAGGGTTAGGGTTAGGGTTAGGGTTAGGGTTAGGGTTAGGGTTAGGGTTAGGGTTAGGGTTAGGGTTAGGGTTAGGGTTAGGGTTAGGGTTAGGGTTAGGGTTAGGGTTAGGGTTAGGGTTAGGGTTAGGGTTAGGGTTAGGGTTAGGGTTAGGGTTAGGGTTAGGGTTAGGGTTAGGGTTAGGGTTAGGGTTAGGGTTAGGGTTAGGGTTAGGGTTAGGGTTAGGGTTAGGGTTAGGGTTAGGGTTAGGGTTAGGGTTAGGGTTAGGGTTAGGGTTAGGGTTAGGGTTAGGGTTAGGGTTAGGGTTAGGGTTAGGGTTAGGGTTAGGGTTAGGGTTAGGGTTAGGGTTAGGGTTAGGGTTAGGGTTAGGGTTAGGGTTAGGGTTAGGGTTAGGGTTAGGGTTAGGGTTAGGGTTAGGGTTAGGGTTAGGGTTAGGGTTAGGGTTAGGGTTAGGGTTAGGGTTAGGGTTAGGGTTAGGGTTAGGGTTAGGGTTAGGGTTAGGGTTAGGGTTAGGGTTAGGGTTAGGGTTAGGGTTAGGGTTAGGGTTAGGGTTAGGGTTAGGGTTAGGGTTAGGGTTAGGGTTAGGGTTAGGGTTAGGGTTAGGGTTAGGGTTAGGGTTAGGGTTAGGGTTAGGGTTAGGGTTAGGGTTAGGGTTAGGGTTAGGGTTAGGGTTAGGGTTAGGGTTAGGGTTAGGGTTAGGGTTAGGGTTAGGGTTAGGGTTAGGGTTAGGGTTAGGGTTAGGGTTAGGGTTAGGGTTAGGGTTAGGGTTAGGGTTAGGGTTAGGGTTAGGGTTAGGGTTAGGGTTAGGGTTAGGGTTAGGGTTAGGGTTAGGGTTAGGGTTAGGGTTAGGGTTAGGGTTAGGGTTAGGGTTAGGGTTAGGGTTAGGGTTAGGGTTAGGGTTAGGGTTAGGGTTAGGGTTAGGGTTAGGGTTAGGGTTAGGGTTAGGGTTAGGGTTAGGGTTAGGGTTAGGGTTAGGGTTAGGGTTAGGGTTAGGGTTAGGGTTAGGGTTAGGGTTAGGGTTAGGGTTAGGGTTAGGGTTAGGGTTAGGGTTAGGGTTAGGGTTAGGGTTAGGGTTAGGGTTAGGGTTAGGGTTAGGGTTAGGGTTAGGGTTAGGGTTAGGGTTAGGGTTAGGGTTAGGGTTAGGGTTAGGGTTAGGGTTAGGGTTAGGGTTAGGGTTAGGGTTAGGGTTAGGGTTAGGGTTAGGGTTAGGGTTAGGGTTAGGGTTAGGGTTAGGGTTAGGGTTAGGGTTAGGGTTAGGGTTAGGGTTAGGGTTAGGGTTAGGGTTAGGGTTAGGGTTAGGGTTAGGGTTAGGGTTAGGGTTAGGGTTAGGGTTAGGGTTAGGGTTAGGGTTAGGGTTAGGGTTAGGGTTAGGGTTAGGGTTAGGGTTAGGGTTAGGGTTAGGGTTAGGGTTAGGGTTAGGGTTAGGGTTAGGGTTAGGGTTAGGGTTAGGGTTAGGGTTAGGGTTAGGGTTAGGGTTAGGGTTAGGGTTAGGGTTAGGGTTAGGGTTAGGGTTAGGGTTAGGGTTAGGGTTAGGGTTAGGGTTAGGGTTAGGGTTAGGGTTAGGGTTAGGGTTAGGGTTAGGGTTAGGGTTAGGGTTAGGGTTAGGGTTAGGGTTAGGGTTAGGGTTAGGGTTAGGGTTAGGGTTAGGGTTAGGGTTAGGGTTAGGGTTAGGGTTAGGGTTAGGGTTAGGGTTAGGGTTAGGGTTAGGGTTAGGGTTAGGGTTAGGGTTAGGGTTAGGGTTAGGGTTAGGGTTAGGGTTAGGGTTAGGGTTAGGGTTAGGGTTAGGGTTAGGGTTAGGGTTAGGGTTAGGGTTAGGGTTAGGGTTAGGGTTAGGGTTAGGGTTAGGGTTAGGGTTAGGGTTAGGGTTAGGGTTAGGGTTAGGGTTAGGGTTAGGGTTAGGGTTAGGGTTAGGGTTAGGGTTAGGGTTAGGGTTAGGGTTAGGGTTAGGGTTAGGGTTAGGGTTAGGGTTAGGGTTAGGGTTAGGGTTAGGGTTAGGGTTAGGGTTAGGG
>CAWWDR010000753.1:0-12573 GCA_963942565.1 Maea johnstoni | reverse complement strand
TAATAACTTAATTAAAAATGAGTTTTCAAAGCATTAGAAGGAGAGTGGTTGGTTTTGTTCAGAAAAACGTTTCTCCTTCAATTATTTTCCCAACGACGCTTTCACCGAAGGCTATCTCTTGCCACTTTGCGCAATGAAAGAAGGGGATACAAATGTACATGAATATTGAATGATAAATTACTTAGACAAACTGTGTTTCATAGCTCCTATCAAGTCATAACTGCCCGTCCTATACCCTTAGCCAAAAAGATATCCTATTGTATTATCAAAAATACCATAACATAACACAGAAAAATTAATAAATATTAATAAACATCAACAATTTTCTTGAGGGGGTGGGTGTTGCTGTTGTAATATCTCAAAACTTGAGATTATGATATTTTGCTTAATAACCCTTCCAATGATAAGGCTACTTTCGTCAAAGCACAAGGATGCAAAGATTTTGAAAACTATCTAAACCCTGTCATGTTGGTATTCATTAGAAAGCTCTTGCTGAGTACTTTCAGATGAGTACCCATTTGACTGGTTTTCAGTAACTTTTTAGGTTTTTGCATCATTTTCTATTGGCCAAATTAGCAAGCCCAGCAGCATAAGGGTTAACATTTACAGATTTAGATATGCCAAGAGGAAAAAGCACCAACCCATTAACCCTATTTTTTTTCTCGAACATTTAAAGTTTTCTTTGTTCGATAAAAAAAAGACAAGAATTAAATCTGTGGGTTCTTGAACATTTCTGGTTACTGATTATTCTTAACATGGATATAATTAACACAAGTTAACCCTTCCAATGCTGAGGCTACTTTTGTCCAAAGCACAAGGACGCTAAAACTTTCGAAAACCATGTAAACCCTGTCATGTTGGTATTCATTGGATACCTCTAACCGAGTACTCTCAGATGAGTACCCATATGCCAGGGTTTCAGTCACTTTTCAGGGTTATTTGCCTCATTTTGTATTGGCTAAATTAGCCACCAGCAGCACAAGGTTAACACTAATATAAACAATCACTAGTACACACATCCAGACCACTTCAACGGCATGGTCCAGGGGCGGATCCAGGGGGGGTTCGAGGGGTTCGTCCGAACCCCCCTGGCTAGTGAGTCATTTTGCACCACCACGCCACCTGTGGACAAACATCAAAACGAATTGTTTTTTCCTGCATCGGCCACCAGTTGCAATTTGCAATCCTGTCCACGTCTATTGTTTCCCCAGGCCCTGAGTAGGCAACAGGCTGATTGGTGTCAGCCAGGTATGGGTCCGAGTGGATGAACATCCTGCTCGAGGGGATTATCTGCCGTGAACCGGCGGATACAGAATTACAGTGGGAGGCAGAGGGGGGGGGGGGGGGGGGGGGTTCGTTGATTCTCAAACTTCTAGACCACTTGATTCATTCCTTAGTCTAGCGGATATCTAAATTACGTCCAGTCCGTTTGCAGACTAAGAATAGCTTGGGAAACCTTTCATTTTCAGTTGTTAGGGTGAGTGGGGAGGGGAGGGTTCGTTGATTCTCAAAATCTACATCACTTGATTCCTTATTCTAGCAGATACAAAATTACAGTCCAGTCGTTCGCACACTAAGAATAGCTTGGAAAACCTGAAGTTTGTTGGGGGGGGGGGGGTTCGTTGATCTCAAACGTCTAGATCACTTGATACCTTCAAGCCCTATGGAAATTACCTAACTAATAGCCAACAGATACATAAATAACCACATCTTAATACCTTTTGAGGTGGCTTAACCCATTTGCATCTGAAGTGCAAAATTGGTCAAAAAACTTATTATTTGTAAAAAGGTTGAATAGAAATGGTTCAGCCAAATTAGAAAAGAATTGAAGTGTTGATTTCTGAGAATTCGACGAGCGCAGAAGGGGAAATTTACTGAATGACTCTCATGGACTGGTGTTTAGTCATATCACAAATGAAAGAGTCTATCACCAATTGAACCCCCCCCCCCCCCCCCCCCCCCCCCCCCCGCCAGATGCATGTATCGCAATTACGCTAACATCAATCATGCGTAGTGGGCAAAAGTTCTTCCCCTCATCCCCAGGGTGTTCACATTGTTAAATCTCTCCAAAAGGTAAAATATATTTCTTAAATGTTTGAAAGTGCAAGAGGTCTGTTCAATCTTGCGACCAAAAAATAGGACAATGTGGCCATCACCCAATATGAAATATTGCGTTTCAATTAAAATTTCACTCTTACTCTAGAATGTATTTTGTTATATCTCTTATGAGATTATTATTTTTTAATCTCTTATGAAATTATTATTTTTAGCTCTCTGCAGTTGTCTCCTGGTGGTGTTTTCATAAATAATAGTGAGTGGCGCCACCAGTGTCACTTTTCGGAACTATATTGAACCCCCCCCTTCTCAAATCCTGGATCCGCCCCTGTGGTCCTACCATATAACATCACCTGACCATATGGTCAAACCATTAACCCTTCCGGTGCTAAGGCTGCTTTCGTTCAAAGAACAAGGAGGCAAGAATTTTTGAAAACCATCCAAACCCTGTCATATTGGTATTCATTGGATAGCTCTCACTGAGTACCTCCAGATGAGTACCCATGTGTCAGCGTTTCAGTAATTTTTCAGTTTTTTTTTCATCATTTGCTATTGGCCAAATTAGCCGCAAGCAGCAGAAGGGTTATACACTGCCATAATGAATGATACTAAACGGTTCAGCAAAATAGTACTCTGCATGACATGAGCAAAGGGTCTATCCATATGGTCTAAACACACTGTCCATAACAGAGGTCTACTACATGGTCTAGCCTTACAGTAAAACAACCAAGTCTGACCCTGTGGGAAAACCACATCGTTTATAAGATAGCCATGACAAAGTAACAAGGCCACACAGTGTGACCATACGGCTGAGTCAAATTGTCTGACCATACGACTGACTAGGTCAACCACAATCTGACCATATGTTTCAAACCTCATGGTGTAACTCTACAGTTCAACTTCGCGGTTTGACCATATGGATAAACAAAATGACCTTCCAAGTTGCTTGAGCATATGATTTAACCGCAAGGCCTGCATATGTTTAACAACATGTTTTTCACCTGGTCTGATTAGACCACATTGTCTACCAAATAATCAGACTATCATTTACAACATAACCTGACCATATGGTTACCACTAGACCACATGATCAGACCGTACGTATGGCTACCACTAGACCACATGATCAGACCATATTGTTACCACATGATAAGACCACATGGTTACCACATGATCAGACCACATAATCAGACCATATGGTCCTACCAAATATATGCAAAATGGTCCGATACATGGTCCAACCATATTGTAGACGAGTTACTCTGACTGACCGTATGGTTTGGCAATATGGTTGAAGCGCATGGTCCTACCATATTGTTATAGCATGGTCCACTAGGAAGGTGCAGCAAAAAGGACCACATCAGACATGGCACATCAGGAAAACACAGCACTAACTTGCATCAAGGCGCTGGGGTCAACTTTACTGTATTTTTGGAGAACTAAATTCTGTAGAATAGGAAATCAATATGAGTAGTTTATTCTTGGTTTATTCTGCTGAACTTTTCCTAATGGGTTCACTTACGTATAATGAAAGTCTGTTGTAATATTCATGTCATAAGAATATCAACCCTTAATATTGGCTTGTCGGAAAAAAAAATCTTGGAAAAATCCAAAATCACAAATTTGGTTAATTTTCACCTCAGATCAATTTCCTATTCTACAGTATATGGTTTTTTGATCAAAGTTGACTCCACATTGCCCCAATATACAGGCATGATGCGCATCCCTAATACACACTTTCTGCACAAATACTGACTTGGATTTCAGGCACGACGTCCTACTAAAACATGTACAGTATCAATACTAACTATTTACACATTTACACAGACTTTTTACAAAAGGGTTTTGGTTAAGGCCATATGCAGTAAGACCACTTACAGTAGCACTGTTTCACTACTACTTAGACTGCTGCACCAGTCCTTTTCGGCACTTTGAACCAACTGTAACACCATCTACTCTACAATACAATTGTTAAAATAGACCATGCTAGTCTAGTTTGGGTATACATGCATGAGGCAGCACCTCTGTTTATGTATGTATGTATATATACATACACACACACACACATATATATATATATATATATATACATATATATATATATATATATATATATATATATGCATAAATATATTTATATATATATATATATATATATAGTTATGTATATATATATACACACACACATATATATATATATATATATATGTATATATATATATATATATATATATATATATATATATATATATATATATATATATATATATATATATATATATATATATATATATATATATAAATACGTGTATATATATATATATATATATATATATATATATATATATATATATATATATATATATATATATATATATATATATATATATACAATGGAAGTTCACTTATGATAGTAACTTGAACCATCACTGTATACTAAGAAGTCCTTGACTAAACTGTTAACGGAATCATCAATACACTATATACAGCCTTTCTACTAGAAAATACATCATCACATTTTGTTCAAATGCCAGAAATATCCATCATCTTCATCAAATGGCCAGGTTTTCCTATTATTCAGGAATCAACAAGTACACCTGTCAGCAATCTTCCTGCATTCTCATTGGACAAGGGGTAGCAAATATACCTGTCAATCATCTTTTGAATCTTGTTAAGGTGTGTTTCCATTGGACAAAGATTTGTTCCCAAAGGCTAGGTGTTGGCAAGTCCATCTCTCAATAATTATTTCTTGTGTTAATGGGTAGTTCCCATAGGACAGATGTGTGAAAACACATTCAGTGTGAAGAAAATGAAGTCAATTATCTTCACGCTGTGCTGAGGATTTGATCCCATTGGTCCGTTGGCAATGAGTAAACCTGCCAATCATCTTTCTCTTGTGTTAAAGGAGTGCTCCCATTCGCCAGTCAACATCACATACACCTGTCAATCATCTTTTATATGGGGAAAAAGGGTGTTCCCATTGATCTGATTACATCACATACACCTGTCAATCATCTTTTTCATGTGGTAAAGGGGTGTTCTCATTGGTCTGATTACATCACATACACCTGTCAATCATCTTTTTCATGTGGTAAAGGGGTGTTCCCATTGGTCTGATAACATCAAACACACCTGTCAATCATCTTTTTCATGGGGTAAAGGGGTGTTCCCATTGGTGATAATATCACATACACCTGTCAATCATCTTTTTCATGTGGTAAAGGGGTGTTCCCATTGGTCTGATTAAATCACATACACCTGTCAATCATCTTTTTCATGGGGTAAAGGGGTGTTCCCATTGGTCTGATTACATCACATACACCTGTCAATCATCTTTTTCATGGGGTTAAGGGGTGTTCCCATTGGTCTGATTACATCACATACACCTGTCAATCATCTTTGTTGTTTCAAAAGGGGTGTTCCCATTGGTCTGATTAAATCACATACACCTGTCAATCATATTTTTCATGGGGTAAAGGGGTGTTCCCATTGGTCTGATTACATCACATACACCTGTCAATCATCTTTTTCATTGCGTAAAGGGGTGTTCCCATTGGCCAGTCAACATCACATACACCTGTCAATCATCTTTTTCATGCGGTAAAGGGGTGTTCCCATTGGGCAGTGTCAGTGAGAAGGACCGCCTCCTCTCCCTCTTGAAGACCATGGCGAGGCGTGCGATGATTTCGTTGCGGATGGTGGCAGTGAACTTGTTGGCGAGACAGAGCGCCGTCGTGACGATGAAGATGAGGTTGTAGACGAGGTTGATGGAGAAGTTGCTCAGCCAGTAGAGACGACCGAACATTCCCAGCAGGTCAAAATTTGTGATACCTGGAAAAAATGACAAGAACTGAGACATTGCATACTGCTCAAAGTTTATAATACCAGGAAAAGACTACAACTGAAACATTCCTAGCAGGTCGAAATTTGTGATACCTAGAAAAGATCACAAGAACTGAGACATTGCATGCAGCTCAATTTTAATAATACCTGGAATGGATTACAACTGAAACATTACCAACAGGTTGAAGTTTGTGATATTGCAGAGGTCAGGCTTCAGTTAAAAATTCTGGGAGACTGCAGGACTTCTGGCTTTTAAATTTCCATAACCCCAGCCAAGGTCTTATAGTCCTTGCTTTGCTAAATTATGCATGTAATCCTATCCCAGAAACAATTTTGAAATTGTAAGCTTTTCTTTCCTTTGTTATATTTCCTGAAGGAATTTTGCTAGTGGACAACTGAAGTGTCAAATGGTTTCTTCAACTGATCATATTCTTGGTATTCCTCTGAGCATGACCTTAAAATGTCTCATTTCTTGTAGCCAGTCGGGCTACAAAGACAAATACTATTATAGCTCTGCACAACTTTCTGTAGCCTCGGGCTGTGGGGAAGATGGTTAGCTGAACCCCTGCTTATATATGAAAAAGTTTAAAACAACCAATGGTTTCCTGACAGGATTCTCCCCATAACCCTCTCATTTCTGCAATGCTCCCAAAACGGCTTGACCATTTCTGTGGTATCTTTGAACTCACAATATAATTTCTTAAATATAAGTTTCAAGAAGATTTTTGAACCCATCCAAAAAAAATCCATTTTCAAAAGTATCATAGATCCTGTAATCATTTGTCAATGAGAGTTCCAGAGGAAGACTCCCAATTACTTTTATTTCAAGCAAATAAGGGGTAGAAAATGTAATTGGGCAGATTCACTACTAACCAGGGACATTGACTAACTCAATTTTTAAGATAGATAGCTTCATCCAACTGCATTTAATATAATTGTAGCACTGCAAAAGATTGTGACTGGTTCCAACTATTCTATTATAAAAAAAGTAGTCAACAAAAGTATCATAAAAATATGGGTAGCTTTATCAAACTCCATTGAATACAATTATGAGTAGCATGGTTGAGTTAAAGGTTGAGTTAAAGGCTGGGTGAATTTTTCTATGATAAAGAAATTGTCAATAACAGTATAATTTACCAGTTTGATATGAGTTTACTAATAGATATACAATACTTACCAAGAATACGGGAAAGGATTGGTAAGGCTGATGTCAACACTAGAATAACGATACAGTTTGCTATGAGTCGAGTCATAGCTGTGTCTTTGTATTTTGGTCGTAGTTTGTGGAGTGCAGGAAGACTGTAGAAACCCACCACAGACGCTGCCATGAAATATCTAGAGAAATCAGTAAAGGAAATCATCTTCTACCATTATGAGGCAAAAATAACTTTAAAAATTAAAATTGAAATTTGAAAAAAAAGACAGAAAAAAAACAATTTTCACAACGGCCATTGTATATGGTATATATTGTTTTATATTGTCAATTTTTTTGTATTCTCATTCTTTTAACTTAATTGTCATCAGGTATATGGTCTAGAACTTGGACTGGAGAATATATCTGTTAGTGTTTTTTACTGGTTGTATGTTGCTTGCATTTTCCCCATAGATTAGGGTTAAATGCATAACCCTAATCTGGGTGAAAATGCAAGTAACATACAACCAGTAAAAAAATTCACTGATTTGTATGAAGACACGGAAATACCTTAATAGTTATTCTAAAATAACATATACTGTTCTTTACTTATTACTCTCTTTGTAAGGAATATGGTTGAGAAGGCTGACCGAAGAACTGGTAATCAATATTAGTCTATGGCGTACAAGGTCAACAGTATATCCCATGTTGATACTTCTGGAGAATCTAACAAACCCACAAATGTCAAGAGTAAAACAGGGATTGACATTAATATTTTTGGCTAGGTACCCTTTGGGCGCCTAGAAAAGAAAAGAAAAATCTAGGCGCCCAGAAGAAATTTCAGGAGCCTGAGTCTTGCAATCAGCTCCAACTTCCTTGCCGGCAATTTTGCAACTTCAGATTTAAACATGTGGTACAGAGTCTAGGTGTAATTCTGGCGCCTAGGTTGACATATTCTAAGTGCAGAATGCATAAACTAGGCACGTTTGCACCTGTTAATGGTGAACCCAGTTAAAAAGGATACAGTATGATGACTATTTCTAGGGCGGCGCCAATTGGTCCCAGGGCTGAGAGGGAGGATATCCCAAGCACCATCTCTTTGCGGCCCACCGGTAGAGCCTTCTGGTTGAGTAGCACAGCCAGGGTGTTCTGGGTCACCATCAGCATCGAAATAGCCTGAAACACATAAACAAAAAAACACTTAATAAAACATAGCAATCAGCATAGAAATCGCCTAAAATACACAAACACAAAAACACTTAATAAAACATAGCAATCAGCATAGAAATCGCCTGGAAGAAAAAAACAATAACACCCACTTTAACATAGGAATAGAATCACCATCAGCATCGAAATCGCCTGAAATATACATAAACACAAAAAGACAAACTTTAAGATAGTAGTAACAAACAAACGATAAGAAATAGTAACCTGGACTAGTTATATCTCTGAGACCGTATAATATTTTTGAAATTTTTGAAGAAATGTTGAGAAGAACCCAACTTACAACTTTTCTTGAAATATTTTGTTACCTGATGCTTAATTCTTAAAGTTGTTTTCAAAAGTACCACAAGTTCAGATGACACTTATAACGTAAGTTCAAGGCATCAATTGCTTATTAAAGGACAATTACACCATGAATAAAACATAGGCCCAAGCAGTTTCTTAGAGTATTCTCTACTTAAACCCAAGTTCCCACCACTGCCAACCTTCATACAAGAAGTGTATGACAAGTGTGTACCAAACAGCCTCAGATAAGCTATTAATAGACTAAAATGGCTGCTTCCAGGAGCTCCATTTCTTGTGTTTTAGGATGTGCTTAAACAGCAATATACTTCTTGTATGAAGGTTGGCAGTGGCGAGAACTTGGGTTCAAGAAGAAAATACTCTGAGAAGCTATGCGGGCCTTTGCTTTATTCATGGTGTAATTGTCTTTAATGCTGAATTCTTAAGTTATTTTCAAAAGTACCACAAGTTCAGATGACACTTGTTATGTAAATTCAAGGCATCGTTTGTTTAAGCAGTCTGTATGGCTAACATATAGTTCACCCATCTGTATACTTTGCTACATTGTTATTTCAAAAGGAGTTTATTTGACTATGTGGACCATAAACATCCACCCACTGACTATTCTTTAAAGCGCTTTTTAACATTATAGGTAGATAAGGCGCTAAATTAAATATCAATTATTATTTTTATTAGTTATCATTATTACTTACTGTCAGGGCCAGCAGGACAAGCATAACTAATGGGTACCCAAGATTACGGCGTAATGACGACGTTTGCCTTCTTTTCTCTGGAACAAGAACAAGATTATCCTGAGTACACATATCCTCAAAATCTGCAGTGTCAAGAGTTCGTTCAAGTTTGTTATTAACACATACAATGACATTGAAAGAGTGACTATATATAAAACATATCTACATAAAGTATGTGATATTATATCCTATTAAAAAAAAGAATATCTTTATAAAATATGTGATACTATATCATATTAAAAGAGAGTATCATAATCAAGTATTATACATTGATGTTAGCAAACAAAGGGAAATTCAAACTCTGTTTAAAGTATTTTTTTCTAATAGTGACATCTGAAAAAAGATATTAAGGAATATGATAATATAACTTATATTCTATAATGGTGTATGAAATAATTTATCAAAACAAATCAAATTAGATACATAAAATTAAGAGATGTAGGTAGTAGTAGAAGTAGTAGTAGTAGTAGTAGTAGCAGTAGTAGAAGTAGTAGAAGAAGTAGCAGTAGTAGTAGTAGTAGTAGTAGTAGTAGTAGTAGTAGTAGTAGTAGTAGTAGTAGAAGTAGTAGAAGAAGTAGCAGTAGTAGTAGTAGTAGTAATAGTTAGGGCTGTGCTCATCAGCCATTTTTTTGCGATCCGATTAATTGCCTGATTTTTCTCGATGTCGATTTTCTCGATTCGATTCTGTCGTGCGCGGTAGTGCTTGGAAAAGTGTGGTGGGGGCCGGACCAGCACCATGTAAGATACATTGCGTGGCCCTCTCCACACTTTTCCAAGTACTACCACGCGCGATAGTATCTATCGTAGTGCAGTTTCAATGGCGGCCGGCTCAGCGCCGCAATCTTTTTAAAGAATAGGGAAGACTCTTTTGTATTTTGGGAGTAGGGAAAACAATGGAGGTAGGGGGGGGGGGGGGGGGGGGGGCGTATAGAGTTCGTCAATCGATGTCCTCTCATGTTGAACATTGATCTTACGACTTTGCCGATCCATCGATGTCGTGCCTATCGAGCCCAGCCCTAGTAATAGTAGTAGTAGTAGTAGTAGTAGTAGTAGTAGTAATAGTAGTAGTAGTAGTAGTAGTAGTAGTAGTAGTAGTAGTAGTAGTAGTAGTAGTAGCAGTAGTAGTAGTAGCAGCAGTAGTAGCATTAGTAGTAGTAGTAGTAGTAGAAGTAGCAGTAGTAGTAGTAATAGTAGTAGTAGCAGCAGCAGTAGTAGTAGTAGTAGTAGTAGTAGTAGTAGTAGTAGTAGTAGTAGTAATAGTAGTATTAGTAGTAGTAGAAGTAGCAGTAGCAGTAGCAATAGTAGTAGTAGTAGTAGTAGTAGTAGTAGTAGTAGTAGTAGCAGTAGCAGTAGCAGTAGCAGTAGCAGTAGCAGTAGTAGTAGTAGTAGAAGAAGAAGAAATGAAAGAAGAAACACAGAAATAGTTGGCCTACCCAGTTCTTGTCTGTCAGAGTGGATTTCTTCTAACTTGGCCCGCAAGTCAGCTTTCTTTGTTCCATTGTGACCGTTTGTCATGCCACCTAAAATGGAGGAAAGAAAGAAAACTAATGTTTGTTTTTGTGGCGCCATCTATGTTAGTTTTGAGAAGAAAAAACACACATTTGTGGTCGTAAGTCATATCCAATGTAAGTTGCAAGACATTCACCAGAAACTACTAAGTATTTTATGTAGCAAGTAAAGATACACTGGTATACTTTAACCCTTGTGCTGCTGGTGGCTAATATGGCCAATACAAAATGATGCAAAAAACCTGAAAAGTGACTGAAACCGTGGCATATGGTACTCATCTGAAAGTACTCAGTGAGAGCTATCCAATGAATACCAATATGACAGGGTTTCGATGGTTTTAAAAAGTTTTAGCTTTCTTGTGCTTTGGACGAAAGTAGCCTCAGCATTGGAGGGGTTAAAGTGTGCTGTAGTCTGAATGCACAAGTGCTAATGACCATACCAAATTTTACCTGGCCATTACATTAAACTTACAAATCTATAAATTTCAACCCATCCATGCCTCTAGCAGTTAAAAGTGCCCTTAATCTACAATGTTGGTGGTACCTTTGTAAACAGAGCATGTTTCAGAAAATATGTGAAGATGAAATACTGTTCAGAACTTGACCTACAACTCTTCTTCAAATATTTTGTAAATTTATGCTTCATTCCAAAGTTATTTTAAATAGTATGGTAGGTCCAGATGACAATTGTGATTTGAGAATTCAGGCTATGAAAGGGTTGAGGGCAGATATATTGATATTTTACGAGCCCTGATATGGTTCTAAAAGCCAAAAATATCAACTAAAAAAGCCAAATAATGAACTATCGAAATAAAACATTTCCCTAACTTACGATTCGGATGGTTTGCAAATCCATAAAACTCCATTTTTATTCCACAAACCATTTTGGATTATGGCCTTTTGCATTCATTACATGTTGTCCTAAAAATTCCAAAAATAAGTTCAGCTTATTTCTGTACTCACTCTGATTAAGTTTTCTCTTTATTGATTCTTCTTCGAATCTGACAGAATATATCTCTTCATCGAGGTCCCTCAGAAACTGTAAGAAACAAAAAGCATGTGATTCATTTATTGTGATATATTCATCAATAAGCAGTTCTTAACATAAAATACATAGGAAATTGTTTAAATCAAATGCCAACTGACAGCTTAATGCTGAACTTCAACACATATTCAAAAAAATAAAATTTCAGAACCTTGGTTCAACTAAAAACTTAAACAACAGCAGCATAAACAAATCAGAACAGTCCAAGTCAAAATTACTTATCCATCAATAAGCAGTTCTTAACATAATATACAGTGGAACTCGAATAAATCAAATGCCAACCGATTAATGTTGAGCTTAAACACTTTCAGAAACTTTGGTTCTTTTAAAGACTTCAAACAAAGCAGCATAAATAAATAGGAACAGCCCAAGTCAAAAGTAACTGCAGTTTTACTAGCCTTAGTTTAATATATAACTTTTTTTTTTAATATTTTGAAGATGAACTTCAGCAAAGCAGACAATGAGTTTTAGCAAATCTATTGATTGACATATGAATTGTTCTTTTTGTATCATCCAATTAGTGATATCCATTTACCTACATATTCAATTAAATTTTCAACAAATGTTTTTCTTATATTATATTGCAACTCTAAGAATTCTGCAATAAGCCCATTGTTACAGTGTATGAATATTGCTCATTGTTTTAACCTATCAATAAATGTAGAGGCTCAAAACATCCTCACTATTTTGGTAAAATCCTTGTTCAAGAGCATTTTTGGAAAATAGTTCAAA
>CAWWDR010000751.1:0-19800 GCA_963942565.1 Maea johnstoni | reverse complement strand
ATATATATATATATATATATATATATATATATATATATATTATATATATATATATATATATATATATATATATATATATATATATATATATATATATATATATATATATATATATATATATATATATATATATATATATATATATATATATATATATATATATATATATATATATATATATATATATATATATATATATATTTATATATATAATGGTGGCACATTCCTGTCATAAGCTCACCTGGAGGCGTGGGTCATGAAGTATCTATTTTGGTATTCATCTATTCCCCAATGGGTCGTAGACTCCGTCCTATCAATACCTATCTCACCGTAATTCCTGTTCCCTACAACGAATCAAATGTACATCAAATACCCAAATGTGAAATGAAAATGTTTTTTCTTTGAAATTGCCGAAAAGTTGTATTTTGTAGAAATATTTTGTATATTCATATGCATATCGATAGTGTAATGTTATATCAAAGTGTGCCACAGTTCACAAATATATTATATCAGTGTAAATCTTGGTGTGCACACAGTTGCATAAGTATCTGACAATACTGGCGAAAAGTTGTTAAGGAGATTAAGGGTCGGAAAAAAGTTATCAGCTATGTATTGCATCTATATTTCGACCAATGTTCATTCTTTGTGTGTCTTACCAAAACATTTGTGACGAGTACAGCTGTAACGCTTGAACTCTCATGCTTCACATAAAAACAGTTGTACTTCGCTAACGTTTGCATTTCATTTGCACGTAAACATCATGCATTGTTAATGAGCTTTTCCAGCAGAGAGAGATAAACACGCAGAGAGAAAAGGGATTGCAAGAGAGAGAGAGAGAGAGAGAGAGAGAGAGAGAGAGAGAGAGAGAGATAGAGTCTCTGTGTGTAAAAAAGAGTGTGTGTCTGTGTGTGGTTTAGGAGAGAGAGTGTGTGGTTCTGTGTGTGTCTGTGTGTGTAAGAGAGTGAGAGCGTGTGTGTCTGTGTGCGTAAGAGAGAGAGCAAGAGAGAGGATGTCTGCGTGTGTAATAGAGAGAGAGAGCGAGAGAGAGTGTGTGTCTGTGCGTGTAAGAGAGAGAGAGCGAGAGAGGGTGTGTGTCTGTGTGTGTAAGAGAGAGAGAGAGAGAGAGAGAGAGAGAGAGAGAGAGAGAGAGAGAGAGAGAGAGATTACCTCTGGTTTCACAAACATCTATCTCCCCAGATCTAGGCCAACCGCCGTACACCGAATGTCTTGGCATCATCCAAATCGCTTAAAGTATAGATTCAAAAGCATGCAATAAGAAAGATCACTATATTCACATATAAACACCTTTAAGTCGAACAGGAGTAAATTGTGAATTGCCGAATTGAGTTGCATTGCTATCTTAACATATATGTCCACAAGCGTCATTAATGTATTGAGTTAGTGTGCAAAGACATTGACCTTTACAATTAAATGTTATATCTGGTAGTCATGAATCTATTGCTTCTCATATGATAGAATTACACCAATGCAGTTAACGATAATGCAGTATGATATAATGGAAAATTGCATTTAAAGCTTAGTTTACTTTCCTCACCTTTAGTTTAACTCATGCCCGAAGCAGCAAACAAAAATAATGATTATAGAATAACATTTAATACTTGCACGTTAAAGGGCAATGAACTTCGCCAAATTAGTAAGTGTGTGCATAATGTTTTAACAACATACAACTCAATAATCATTGTTCCTTGTGTTTATTTACTGGAGCCAGACACCGGGCACCACTTTATGTGGCAGAAAGCTTTGAAGTATTCGTAGAATGATCACTTTCTGTAAATTGTGTTTGTACTGAATCTATACTTCAACATTTTTAAATCATGATCATTTAACAATAGTATTACGTACATATCATTGATCATTATAACGAGACTGTTTTGGGAATGGCATGTACAGTCTTAAAGCACACCCATTACAAAGGACAGTCGTCATCATCACATCACATTTCCTCCTCGTCATCTATGGAAACTACCCCTGCTACATGCAGTACAGACATTTAGCTTCTGAACCAGTCGACTGAACGTCTGCCAGTGCCTGGTTGTACAGACACCCATGGATAACATGTCAAAAATTTAGCCAAACACATCAACTACCCACCAAGCTTACAAATCAAAGTTTGTTCAGTTTTGAATTCATCCTTGCATCCATGAACAGGAAACAGGGTGACAATCGTGCCCATGCTTTTAGTGCAGGAATTAAATGTCGGCACTAGACCTTTTGATCCAGGTGAATTTTAAACCAATCCGTCGACCGCCTTTAAAAACCTCGAACGGTTTGGCCTCATAGGGTTAGCTAAATCGAGCAGTCTCTCTGATCGGATTGCATTGAAACCCAATAGTTACAGCACATAGTGGGTTTACATATTAACCCTTACACTGCTGAGGCTACTTTCGTCCAAAGCACAAGGAAACACATATTTTTGAAAAACATCTTAACCCTGTCAAGTTGGTATTCATTGGATATAGTCCAGCGGGAAATCGCAGATTTTTGGGTAAATCGTTAAATTTTTGGCAAAAGCACCAAATTTTGCACACAGATAGCTTTTCATCTATATTTCAAAATAAGATGAAGACCCCAGCGAAATTTTCCAAGAATGGCCGATTTTTCGGCATTTTCCAAGATGGCCGCCAAATTCCCCAATTTTTCCCATGATACAGGTATAGAAACGCATAAAAGTCTGATCTTGGTGTATAATAATAGTTGCACAGGACCAAGCAATACTATTTTTGCTTTAAATTACCCACCTTTGTCAGTTTATTGAGATAAGGAAGAAGACTTGTATGATTTTCTAATAATTGCCATCATTTTGGATTTATTCAAGATGGCCGCCAATAACAATTTTGCTGTAATTTTCATATTTTTGGAACTAAATCGCATAGAAGTATGAATTTTGTGCCTATTCCTATGTTTGTAGGGACAAGGAATCCAAATATTTGCAAGGAGACAGATGTTTATCAATATTCTTAAATAAGATGAAGACCCCAGCACAATTTTTCCAAAATGGCCAATTTTTTGTCATTTTCAAAATGGCCACCAATTCCATTATCAGCTCAGAAAATCGAGGGTCATAAATGTGGGCGAAAGGAGCAAAATATTCTTTTGTAACACAGCACTTACTACCATTAGGTTGATGAAACTTTGCAACAACCTTAATAAGGTCACGGAGAACAGTTTAATCAAATCAAAAATTGGTTGCCAAGGCAACAAATTAGACAAAATCATGCCAAAATACAGTATTTTGTCAAAAATCCTTGAATTTGACATATTTTTGGAAATAAATAGCATAGAAGTATGAATTGTGTGCCTCTTCCTATGTTTGTAGGGGCAAGGAATCTAAATATTTGCAAGGAGACAGATGTTTATCAATGTTCTTAAATAAGATGAAGACCCCAACACAATTTTTCCAAAATGGCCAATTTTTTGTCATTTTCAAAATGGCCGCCAATTCCATTATCAGCTCAGGAAATCGAGGGTCATAAATGTGGGCAAAAGGAGCAAAATATTCTTTTTGTAACACAGCACATACTAAAATTAGGTTGATGAAACTTTTCAACAACCTTAATGAGGTCATGGGGAACAGTTTAATCAAATCAAAAATTGGTTGCCAAGGCAACGAATTAGACAAAAGTATGTCAAAATACGGTATTTTTCAAAAATTTTTGAATTTGACACATTTTTGGAAATAAATAGCATAGAAGTATGAATTTTGTGCCTCTTCCTATGTTTGTAGGGGCAACGAATCCAAATTTTGCACACAGACAGATGTTTATCATTATTGTTCAATAAGATGAATCTTTCTAAAATGGCCAATTTTTCCCATTTTTAAAATGGCCGCCAATTCCATTATCAGCTCACAAAATGTAGGGTCATAGATGGTGGTAAAAAGAGCAAAATATTCTTTTGTATCACAGCATGTTCTACCACTAGGTTGATGAATGTTTACAACAACTTTAATGAGGTCATGTAGAACAATTTAATCAAATCAAAAATTGGTTGCCAAGGCAACAAATTAGACAAAATCATGCCAAAATACAGTATTTTTCAAATATTCTTTGAATTTGACATATTTTTGGAACTAAAATGCATAGAAGTATGAATTTTGTGCCTATTCCTATGTTTGTAGGGGCAACGAATCCAAATATTTTGCACACAGACAGATGTTTATCAATATTGTTCAATAACATGAAGGCCCTAGCACAATTTTTCTAAAATGGCCCAATCTTTGCCGTCTTCAAAATGGCAATTCCATTATTAGCTCAGAAAATGGAGGGTCATAGACGGGGGCGAAAAGAGCAAAACATTCTTTTGTACCACTAGGTTGATGACACTTTGCCACAACCTTAATGAGGTCATGGAGAACAGTTTATTCAAAACAAAAATTGTTGCCATGGCAACAAATTAGACAAAATAGTGCCAGAATACAGTATTTTTCACAAATTCTTGAATTTGAGAAAATCTGGCAAATTTGATTTTGAAAAAGTCCTTTCAGTGTAAATGTATTATTGCATTATATTTATATCTTAAAATAATGTGTCAAAGCAATTTTTTCAAATAGTTTCTCTGATTATGAAATCATAGCTTCTGTTATTTCCCAAAGTGACATTGCCTTCATTACTAGAGAGACCAAACAAATTGTGATTTCAATAAAAAAAACACTTCTTCATTAGCCTTAACTAAATATAATAGAGGAACACCATATGTACAGCAATATACTAATATGATGTGTCATCTCATTGATGAGCACATTCTTTTGAAATGAACCATATTCAAGATTGCAAAACTTTATTCTCAATCTTTTATTATATATTACCCTCTACTCCATTACTGTAAATTTTATTACCATATATAAAATACACCTTTACTCCAACTTGTACTGCTTAATTATCAATTAATTACACAATTAACCACCATCAATTTAGATTTACCCAGCCTGCTTCATATAATCCATCCACATCCTTGCTGAAGGAGGATACCTTTGGTTAATACACTATTTCATCCATTCAATTACATGCACATGGAGAAGCACAAGGGATGGTGATGTGGGAATCTTTTGTTTCTGATATGTGATTTTGGGCATCTGATTGACCATCCAAGTAAAAATTACTGTCTATACCATGGTTCCCAGAATAACACTCCAGCTAGGATAAATCCTGAACTATCTACCTCATCTCTAAATCACTCTTAGGATGAGACTTCAAGTGACTTAAAATGAAAGGATGAACTGGCAGTCCCCCTAAAAGCCCCGGGAACGCTCTGAATTATAATTCTGTGTCTGTTTAGAAGTTATCCGAATCAGGGACTGAAAGAACTGCACTATTTGTTTGGCAGCATACTTTTCCAAATATGTTTTCCAAGCTTCTATATTCAACCCACTTGGTATTTGGACCCTAACTTGAACAAATGTGTTCATGCCTGTTTCTGCGACCTTGCCAAAAAATAGTGTAGCTTCTGTAACATGCCTAGGAAGGCAAAACTCTTGGTCATGGCCAAGGAAGAAGTGCATCTTTTCCCTCCCCCTATCTTCAGCACTCACCTATTGTGTTTATGACCGGTATGTCACCCACACCTTCAATTTTATACTCACCTATAGGGTTAGAGACTTGTATGTCTCCCACCCCATCAATTTTTCACTCGCCTATAGGGTTAGAGATTGGTATGTCTCTCACCCCATCAATTTTGCACTCACCTATAGGGTTAACGACTGGTATGTCTCCCACCCCATCAATTTTACACCTAGATCGAGCCACTCTATCGTCAGTTATGGCTTTGTTTCCATTCTGAGATTGATAGGCCATACCCACGATAGAGAAAAGCCAATGCAAAACTTTTCCCCTGCGCCCTAAAAACTTGGCGCAGATATGTCCAGGCCAGTCTATTTTACACCCATCCATGAATGTATAAATTTAAGACAAAGATGGATTAATGATTCTATATATAGTTTAATCTCTCTATATATGAAACTTCTAAAGCTGCATCATCAACACACTGTCTTGGTTTCCCTTTCCACTGTCCTACAAATATGTACCTCAGATACACGAAGGTCATCCTCGGTCACACATTCCTCCAAATTTACACATGCTTTCACACACTTGCATCGTCCACGGCCACCCTTTCTGGGCTAGCACCCACACTTCAGGAGCTCCATTAAACTGTGACAATCAAGTGGTAAAGTAGACCATTTTGGCTCCTGAGCCCTTTAATCCATTGCCAATCACATGTAGAAGGTAATACAGGGTCTGGTTGCAAAGCTTGTCTCCAGATATGACCAGCCTGGTATGCAGCTGTCTTATGTAGGTGGAATGAACCCCATAGATTTCCTTTTCTGGGTGAACATTTCATTCTGTGCATCATTGAGATTGGAGGATGTGCAATCTTTGTCATAGACACACAACACATTTCAGTGTTGGCAAAATTTTACGGACATCCTCCACTGATGGGACTAGGCTGAGGACTTCAAGTGCTGGGGTGACCTCACAAATTCTTTTCCTGCTTCCCATGCAGATTTCTTGCCCTTCCCTGCAAAGGCAGATGTTTGGTCGCAGTCGGTCAGGGCATGAAAAGCAGGAAGTGCCTTGAACTTCACAGATCCAAGTGCATGTAAGATGAAATGTGCAGTCTGACCAATGGTAGACACTACCTGTTGATGTGGTAGGCACTCTACTGCTACATATTGCTCTGCTAGATAGCTGAACAGCTATGCCTCATTTTCATTATTTAATAGGAATGCTTCCCAATCTCCCGGTAGTCGAGTATCAGGTTGAACACATCTCCTTACACCTCTACCTTGTTGAGAGCAAGCTGTTGCTTTGAGACTATCTGTAAGATACTCATCCCAGATAATGTCCAACCTATGTCACGTATGGTTTGAATACTTCCTCAAAATATTCCTGAAAGGTCCTGGAAGCACCTGGCTTTAGCATATTTATAGTGGCAGCACAGTCAAGTAACAAGGCCCCAACATCAGGAGTTTCTGTAGCATACAGGTCCATGAGGCAGTGAAGGTCTGCCTTTGTTCTATGCCTCAGTCTTCAAATTTGGTATAGTGATGGTGGATATGACTGGCAAAAGAACTCATCCAGATCTCCATCCCTCATTTGACATGATAAGTACAGCCGTGAAAATAAGGAGCAGTACTGTTTCAGGGAAGATATCTGGTAGCCTTGGTATTGGAAACCACTCTTGTTGGAGGGTTACTTATCAGTAGGAACTTGGTTCCTCTGATAGGGACACTAAATGGTGTTGTCCTTTTTTCGAAACATTCTGATACAAATACTTTGTACTGTTCCTGGCAATCTCTCTGGATGTTACGAACAGTAGCTGCTACATCAGGATTTAAAATGTCATGTGTATCTAATATAAGGATGTCTTCTGGAGAAAGGGATTACCCATCTCTATGATTGTGTCACACAAAGACTTCACCTTGTTTCTGAATGTGCTTTGTACTCCCCTAAATTGTTTGTGATGACAGTTATCAAAATCCTTGCTATGGTTACACACTAATGATGATTCAAAATCGTTTATTGCTCTTAGGATCTCTGGACCTGACATCATCCAATGAGGAAGTTGAACACTATTCTGAGTAAGGCCAACTGCTCCAACATCTCCCTTGACACACTTTTTGTTTTGTTCATGAGCCTGGTCAATCGGGATAGACGTGAATGAATGATGGGTCTTAACTCCTCAGCCACAGAAAGATGAACATTTGTCACACATAAGTGACAGCATCTCCCTTAAGTGCACCGGGAGCCACCAGGCATTTTTAGGGTGATCCATGGAGCATAGAGCAAGTTGAAAAGAGATTTCATGTACAGCTGAACATTTCCTTCTCTTCGAGATCTCACGTAAATGAGAATGGCAAGTTAAAATGATTGGCCAGTATTGAAACTGTGGTGCAGCAACTTCCATCTCCCTTCTGCATTCCTCAAAGGTTTGTATATGAGTGACTTGATCAAGAGAAACAATAAAATGGCTATTAACCTCATTCATAAGTATAAACAATGAGCTTGCAGTGACTTCGAGAAATGTGTGTCCTTGAGGAACAAAGCAGCAATTCCAGCCTATGCCACATTTGCTTCCACAAGAGCACTTTTCCACCAACTGTCATCCAACCATTCCCCAATCGTTAAAGTTACCTCAAAGAAATATTGGCAGATTCAAAAAATTGTGACAGCAATAGACCATTCTCCATTAGGGGGGTTGGTACAGCCGGTAGGGTTGGCACAAACAAAAGCCAGGCAGGAACTGCAAGCCCATTACTCGGCATGTAATCTATAGCAGTCTAGCCCATCATTTTCATTCAAATTAAACATATCTGTAATAATACTCAATAAAAATCAATTGCAAATTTAACTGAAACTACATACTATACCTAAGAACAGAAATACAAACTTTGAGTAATTTATGTGGTGACGAAATGTTTCATCACACCAGGTTTTGCTAAGCCTTTCCTCCAAGTGCTTAAGGTTGTCTGATACAGAAATCATTTCACAAAGTAAGCATCCCTGTTGTTATAAACTAAATTCATTGCACAATCCTAGAGGAAACATGTCCACAAGGTGAGGGTCAGCCATTTCAACTTTAGAGTCCTTGAACTTCTGACCAAGGTCACCAAAATCATATAAGGGTAAGAGACCTTTCCAAGAGAGCATCCTTGCAAATAATACCAAAATTTGTTGCAAGGTCGGGATAAATACCTCAAGGTTTGTACACAAACACAGATGAAATAGGTTAACCCAGGGGAAAACAATGTTTCCCCCCAATTTGCTTCTAGAAGACAATTGAAATACACCACATTATTAACTTAAATGAGGCAAGATATTATTAAAGTTTTCAATAAGCGTGTTCATTAGAAAGATAATTTTATGCAGATATATTTGAAAAAAAAAAGTATCCAAAATCTTTTTTATTGACAAAGTTATTGTCATTTTTGTATTTTTATGCCTGTTGCTAAGGAGGCAGCCATCTTGTTTCCAAGGAGCAGAAATAAACAAAAGTTCATAAATACCTCTAAATCAACCCCTAAAAGTTACATTCATTACATATTACACAATTACCCTTGAACACCTTTCAGAAAAAAAGGTATTGATATTGTGCCCAAAATTGTCTGAGTTCAAACAAGAGACTTAGTTTAAGCCATTATTATGAAAAGACACACTTTGGCATTTATTAGACAGCCTGATTACCATAGTAACGGAAGAACTAACAAACCGGCTTGTGTTAAACTAGCTTACAGTTGTTGCCAATGAAATCATGTTGAAAGAAAGGCTTGTTACATTTAAAAAAGAATCAATATCATCAAATAAAACATCCAAAAAATCATCATTTTTTGTCATTTCTCCATTGAAAATTTTCTGTTGCCATGGCAACCAACGATATTCACCATGAGTTGTATCCCAATTTCGTTTGTGGTGATAAAGAAATTGCATTTACTCCAAATTCATTGCAAATAATCAAAGAGACAACTTCTAAAAATCCAATATAACACAAACCCCATATTTTCAGCTTTTTTGACATTATAATGAAATTTGTCTTGTTGCCATGGCAACTTTGGGAATAACAAACTCTAATATGTTCTCAATATTGTGTTACATAGTGTACATATGAACGAGATTTAAATTTAGTGATGATAACATTTTAAGAAATGCATTTTTGAGGTTAAAATACCAATATCATTAGTTTTAGTGATCTTTTCCTAATACAAAGTCCGGTTGCCATGGTAACCAAGAATATTTAATGATTATTTCTACTCAACTTTTTTTCTGGTATTGAACTTAATACATATACTTCAAATTCATTGCACTTTAACAAAAGACAAATGTTTAAAACTCAATATTACAAAAATCACTTATTTTTGGCTTTTTCCCGCCAAAAATCCTCATTACCATGGCAACCAACAAAAATTTTAAGTGGGTCTTCATCATTTTTCACAAATCCGCTGGACTAATAGCTCTCACTGAGTACCCTCAAATGAGTACCCATGTGCCAGGGATTCAGTGATTTTTCATAATATGTTCATATTAGGAATAATGATGGCGTTTACTATGAGATAGGCTTATTCATGTTCTCACCCGGCCACAGCCAATCACCTCGTGGCATCTTAGCCATGATTTCCATCTTCCCATAGCGGAATGCCTGGCTACTCATCAGTTTCCCTGACATGATGGGGTTGATGAGACCATGTCTCCCTTCTCGGTAACAGCCATACCACATGTCGTTTGTACAGTAACCGTACATTGCTGAAAAAGACATTTTCTGATAAGCTAAAGGTATATATTACTTATTATGTATCAGTATCTGAACAATAACACCGTATATATATATATATATATATATATATATATATATATATATATATATATATATATATATATATATATATATATATATATATATATATATATATATATAGATACATATAGATATATATATATATGTATGTATGTATGTATGTATGTATGTATGTATGTATGTATGTATGTATGTATGTATGTATGTATGTATGTATGTATGTATGTATATATATATACATATATATATATACATATATATATATATATATATATATATATATATAGATATATATATATATACATATATATATATATATATATATATATATATATATATATATATATATATATATATATATATATATATATATATATATATATATATATATATACATACATATACATATGAATGCAATGGCAGGGTGTCATAAATGCTGTTTTTCCATCTCCATAGTGTTAGGACGACACAGATTGGAAGGCTGTTTGAAGAACTGTTTAAAGACGTCACTGCTTTTTATAATAGTTCCACAAATATGAAACGTACATCCTCTTAATGCCTTTAAGTTCATTCCTCTCAATTACACATAGCAATTCAACGAATGAGTATTTACTTATAAGATATACTTGTATACTTTGGCATATGTTCTGTCATACAAAACGACACGCTATTTCAAATGGTCAAATTCAACGGGGAGTCATTACAAACTCGGGATAACTATTATTTTCCTAACTCCGAATTACTTATTTTACCAATGTTACACTATTTAGTAACGAGCGCGCGTGGGTTGTTCTTTTTTCATTGAAAACGCTTTCATTAGTGGGACTTAAAGCGAACCAAACAGTTATGTGTAAACTAATGAAAGCTAATAGGATGATACTTACCTACTAAGTCCAAAACACCATTATAAAGGAAATCCTCACCAAACTTGTCTGCAGTTAGGGTCTGAAACCAAGCATATTATCTGCATTCGGAAACAGGCAACTATACTCATGTCCTTCAACTATGAGGCTAAAATTGTTGTATATTGCATATATAATTGCGTAACATTGAGGTGCGAGTGTTGATCGACATCTGAATGGCAGCGGTTTGACTTTTAAAATGATGATGATCAAACAATAGGTATAACGTTTTAGAAAAGGACTAAAATCGTTTTAATGTGAACTATGTTTTTCCGTTCAAATGCAATTTGAAAAAAGGATATTGCATACTCATCATAGTATTATCGTTTTATCAATTGATGAATACATCCCGCAGAAGCCATGTTTATAGTTTACGCAGTATGACTAAACTGATCCAGCATTCTCAGAGATGCTTTGACCAGTAGAGTAGTTGTACTAATCCATTTGTAACACAATGTGCATTTCAAAATGGCTCCCTTGTGATGACTCCAATGACTCGGTTGAAACCTTAATCTGTGGTAAGTCTCCAAAAATAAACATACATATATATATATATATATATATATATATATATATATATATATATATATATATATATATATATATATATATATATATATATATATATATATATATATATACATACATATATATATATATATATATATGTATATATATATTTATATATATATATATATATATATATATATATATATATATGTATGTATGTATGTATGTATGTATGTATGTATGTATGTATGTATGTATGTATGTATGTATGTATGTATGTATGTATGTATGTATGTATGTATGTATGTATGCATGCATGCATGCATGTATGTATGTATGTATGTACGTATGTACGTAGGTACGTATGTATGTATGTATGTATGTAGGTATGTAAGTATGTATGTATGTATGTATGTATGTATGTATATATATATATATATATATATATATATATATATATATATATATATATATATATATATATATATATATATATATATATATATGTATATGTATATACATATATATATGTATATATATAGATATATATATGTATATATATATATATGTATATATATATATATGTATATATATATATATATGTATATATATATATATGTATATATATATATATGTATATATATATATATATATATATATATATATATATATATATATATATATATAATATATATATATATATATATATATATATATATATATATATATATATATATATATATATATATATATATATATATATATATATAATTAGACCATGAACGGTATATACTGAACATTGTGTACAAACCGGGGTTATGAAGAGAGTGTTGTCTCGAGTGTAAGTATTCTGCTCCTCCGGGGTGTAGACTTGAAACTCCCAGTTCTAAAAGGATATGTTTTGAAAATAAAAAAGCATTTTCACTCTCTTCAACAAATTTATTCTTGTGTTCTATGTTTGTTTTCTTTATTTAGGGGTTTTATCCCTCATATTCTGTACAATACTGCGAGGGTACCTTTGGATGAATGGTCAAATGGTCAAATGGTCAAATGAAATGAATGGTCAAATGAAAGGAGGGTAAGGGGAAACCGAGTTGAAAAGGTTAATCCCATAAGCTTCCTTAATTGAAATATGTCCATGCATTGATTAGCGAAAAAGGTTCGTTAGCATTTCAGGTAGTATTTCAAGTGCAAGTTTTAAAGAAAAATCATCTACGTGCGAATTGGTACATGAGTGTTTCGCATCCACATATTTACGATATCTTTGGAAAACAATGTAGTATTGTACTTAGCGCATTTCTAAAATAAACATTTTTTAGGTACTAAGCAGACCCAGCAAACACAAAATATTTTCAAAATATTTTTAAAAGGACTGAAAAGAATTTGTTAGAAACATTCACAATAAACATGAATAAAACATTAGCAAAATGTTCAATAACCATAGGGAAAACACTAGTGAAATAATGAATGTAAATAATGTTATGCAATAAAAATATGATATTAGTAAAACATTTACGAGAATAAAGGAATATTTTCTTACAATATTAACCAATATTTTTTTCATAATAATGTCTGATAACATTATGTTATCTTTTATCAACATTTTTAGTTAATGTTTAATGTCTGCGTATTACAAATGTTGTTTTTAACATTTATTGAATGTTTTATTAACATACTTTAAAATGTTTCTAAAACGTCTGAAAAAGTATAGATAAAATATCAATTTATACATTAATGAAACGTTAAACAATATTTTTCCAAAATATGTTTGAATATATTAAACTGTAATTTTTTTAACATTTAAAATAAATCTTTTAAAGCTGCCTAATAAAGGAATATTTTCTCACAATATTAACCAATATTTTTTTCATATAATGTTTGATAACATTATATTATCTTTTATCAACATTTATAGTTAATGTTTTATATCTGCGTTTTACAAATGTTGTTTTTAACATTAATTGAATGTTTTAAAATGTTTCTAAAATGTCTGAAAAATTATAAATAAAAAAAATGTCAATATTTACACTGATAAAATGTTAAACAATATTTTTCCAAAATATGTTTGATAATATTAAACTATAATTTTTCTAACATTTAAAGACAAATGTTTTAAAGCTATCCATTACAAATGTTTCTTTAAATATTAATTAAGTATTGTATCTACAAAGTTACAAAATATTTCTGAACAAATTTGAAATTAAATATCTAAATATATATTTAGAAAATAATAACCAATAATTTTCTGCGATAATGTATGATAACATAATCCTATCTGTTATTATCATTTTAAATAAATGTTATACATCTGCATATTACAAATGTTTTTTTAAACATCGGTTTGATATCAAGAACACATCCTGTGAAATATTTGTGAAACATCTGAACTAAGCTGTAAAGAACTGTTAAAAATGACATTAACAAAATGTTGAATAAATGTTTTGAAATGTTTTTGCCGAATTTTTCGTTCAACATTTCTATAAAACAGTCCTTTAATAATTCAAAAACATTATAAAAATACCAATTTTAACACAAAAACCGTATGAAATATTTCAGAAATATTATTGAGGAATGCCCTATGATATTGTCACATAATAATGTCAAAATGCAAAAACAATAGCTACAATCCAAAATTATTATCTTAATATTAAATGACGTTAATATATAATCCTACAATTGTTAGCAACTTCTCTGAAAAAGCAATATTTTATGCTATAATTAGATAAATATGATCGATAAACATGAAATATTGATTTGAAAATTTAGGAAAAAATAGTTTCCAAATAAATATATCATTACTGGCATTGATTTAAAATTTTTGGTTTCTTAAAAAGCATGAAATATCAATATGTGTCATTCCGAAAGGCATTGATTAGGGCTGGCAAAAATAATATAAGTAGCCTTCTCTTCTATCTTGAAAGCATGATTTGTACAGTATACCTTTCAAAGTAAGACTGAGCAAGAAATCCCTAAAATGGGGATTTCAAAAGTGTGTTAGTTATGGGCGATTGGTAAGTACATTTTCTCAACTATCTGGAAAGATAAATATTTCAAAAATATTGAAATAATGTTGAGTAAAATGTTACAAAAATGTTGGCATAATATTCCAAGGCCAGCAATTTCAATGGGGATAAATATCTTCAACAACAATGTCAAAATGTTTCTTAGAAATAGTTTATGAATAATTTAAGCAACATTGTATACATATGTATTTAAAATATTGTGAAAATAATAATTTTAATGTTATAAGAAATGTTTTGGTAATAATTTTCAGGCCAAACGTTTTAATATTAATAAATATTTTTCAGAAACATTTGATGAATAATTTTTGCAATATTGTGTTAATGTATCTTGGAAATGTTTTAAAAATAATAATACAAATATTATAAGAAACATTATGGTAATAATTTTCAGGCCAAACGTTTTAATATTGATAAACATTTTCAGTAATATTTCACAGATATTGGGTTAAATATTGTGTAGACATAGCACAAATGTTTTGTGTTTGCTGGGGATATGTTTGATATAGTATTGAAAACAATACATTTTATTTAGGGCATTTCTAAAATGACATTTATTACGTACCACTAGGATGTTAATACTTACCCCGCCTCCTCCAGCCGTGACTTCATAATCCCACTTGTTAGTGTCTAGGAAACCAAACGTGTCCTCGAATACCAGTCTGCTAAAGTATGTATCTGTCCTCAGGGTTTGGGGAGGGAGGACTACGGCCAGGCCAGTGTTGTTCACTATAAAATAATCACATATTCTTCTATCAGAAAGTGGGGTTAGATCGACAAACACAGAATAAAAACAAGGCTATTAAATAAAATAAATAAATAAATAACAATATATGCAATGTGAGCTGTATCAGTCGATGAAGGTTTTGTTTTCCAGTAAAATGAATGACAAAAAAGGATATATTCATGATTGAGAGCTTTTTGAAATTGTATCATACCTAATCAACATATTGGATAGACCACCATCATCGTGCTGATAATGAAGGTATCTATTTTGCTAATATTTATAATTATAATTCAAATTATAGAACTATGTACCACAACTAGTATTACTAAATCAAATAGTCAACTTTCTGTGTTGATTGCCCTGCCTTGTTGTGCCTAATAACGTTAGGTCTATTGTTTATACCTGCTTGTCCCACTGTCTGTTTTAAATTGGTTTGCGTTAATGTGAATATATATATATATATATATATATATATATATATATATATATATATATATATATATATATATATATATATATATATATATATATATATATATATATATATATATATATATATATATATATGTATATATATATATATATATATATATATATGTATATATATATATATATATATATGTATATATATATATATATATATATGTATATATATATATATATATATATATGTATATATATATATATATATATATATATATATATATATATATATATATATATATATATATATATATATATATATATTACACGTTTTGTTCTTAGGTACGACTGAAATTAAATGACGCATTTGTGGTACTGAATGAGCTATTTACTTTTACTCTCTACCAACTTACCTGGGAAGCCCTGGCACTCGTAGCAGGCTACGAAAAGCAACAGCAGCAGTAGCAGCATGGCTCACGAAATCAAGTAATCAACAACACAACAATCCCCTTACATCTTATATATGACAACATCTCCTGTCGGAAAGTTTACATCCTCTATTAGTTAATAATTTCCACAGGTGAATGAACCATTTGTTTGTTTTATTTGTGTGTGTTTTTTTTATTTTTAAAGACCTTTTCAGGATATGTCGGTTATAGTTATTTGTGTTTCCGTCTAGATAGGGAGGCTGGCTAGATACAGAGGTTATTGTGAAGTATTTGTAGATATTAATCCTCACCGCTTTACACCTGACATGTTCCACAAGAAATGGATTGGTTAGGGAAGGGAGCCATTCATTGTCTAGCAATGTGAAGTTAAGCCCCTGCAATTTATTAAAATCTTTTTTATATACATCCAATCCATTGTTTCCTATGATAAGTAACATTATAATTAAATTAACCTTGTCCTTGTCAATGAAAGTATCCTGATCATATCCTCCAACTGACACATCAAGGGAAACTGTGACAGCTCTGATAAGGGGCGTGGAAAATAGGTTACATACTTACAGTAATAAACAAAGACATTATATTTTAAGCCATCTATAAAGACGCCTAACAGATGGAAACTTCTCATGTACATATATAGGTATTTCACAGAAGCTGCACATTCCTAATGTGTGTTTACATGTACATGTAGTTACGTGTGTATTCCATTGCGAAGCAGCATATAGGAACAACATGGAGCGACAGTTTCTTGCTTAACCCAGAGCGAAAGAGGCCTGATGATTTTGGAAATATTTCACTTATAAAGGCATTTTCATGAAAATATTTGAAGGAGAAATGTTTATCAGAAGCCAGACAATAACTCTCCTTCAAATATTTTGTGAATTTATGATTTATTACAAAGTTATTTTCAAAACTATGCGTGTAGCAGACGTTACCTTCTAGAAATACTTTGAGTGTTTATGGGTTAGTGACTTAGCTGTTGCATTCATTAATTCATCGATACTGACATTTAACCTTTTTGATCCATTAATACTTAATGCAGCCAAAGGCAGCCTGATATCTTTTCATTAAATCGTTCTGATAATGGCATATGTAGGAAAATATTTGAAGGAGAAATATTAATCAAAACACTATGAATACCTCTCCTTGAAATATTTTGTAAAAATCATGGTTTAAGAAAGTATTGCCTGAATTCAAAATGTACATACATTTACCGTGCCTGATCCGTCCATAAGTATTGAAGTACCTTTATTGAATAAAACATCCACAGTATACTATTTCTCATACATGTCTAAATCAAAATAGTTTCCATTTTTGAAAAATCAATGATTACTTTTGCAATAAGTTTACCGTTGCATATCTAAAATAAATGTGTTGGTGTACAACAAACCACAATCCCGTTATTAATAAGAACTATGAATTCGGAATTTCTTTAATTGTCAATTTTCTGCAATATTGTGGCTAAGTAGTGCCATGTCAATGTCTCTCGCTTATGGTCTAGGAAACAGGAATACCCGTCAAAAACCACCAACTATCCTCAAGTCACGGATAATTTTCTCACATGACTCAACCTCGAACTAGGACTTTTGTCAATGGTGAGTGATAGCGAGCAATCAGTGGTACGCAATAATAAGGAAATAAGAATTTGGGCATATGCAGTTCACAATTATCTATCTTAAAAAGATCCTAGATTGATAATTATGGAAGGGTTGTGACAAGAAAGACGTCCTGTACGTAGAAGAATCAGTGGTTTTATTGTTTCGCTGTAAATATGGGTAACTACATGCTGATGAGTACCTATGCGTTAGTGTTTCAGCCATTTTTCTCAGTTTTTTGCATCGTTTTATAATTAGCCACCAGCAGAGTAAGGGTTAGAGGAATATATCTTTCTTTTAATTTCAAATTACACACATGTGCAATCGGGTTACTATTAGTTACGCCCTGTTGGAAAGTGAAATCAGGCCTGATTTCCAACCGAATTCATCCAGATCTCACGAGGCGGAGCCGAATGGGATCTGGATGACTGAGGGCGGATAACAGGCCGGATTCCACTTTCCAACTGGGCGTAACGAATTCATCACCTGCTTTTTCATGCTACGAAAAAAAATACATCTCAATGAGCCGCGTGTGGAATCTCAGTACTGCAGTAGGGCCGGAACCAGAGAGCCAGCGCAGACTGCCTGCCCCTAATTTGACAGTAAAGCATGGGGAAAATCAACAAAAAACAGTCCATATCCGTTCTGACCAGTCTTATCTTCAAGCTCCATGCGATTCTGCCGGTATTCATACTCTGTTCAGTCAACTACGACTGAAAAATAAGCTGAAGCGACGAAGGCTAGATCACCGCGTGTTTCACGTGTTTGACGCGTTTGGCCATTTTCACACTAATGCTCATGCGCACCGCTGGAAGTTAGAACGAGGCTGGTGACCTCTAGGCTGTCAGAGTGGTGATATCAATTAAATGTGTGCTCCAAGTGGTAGTACTGAATTCTGTCGTGTGGTATTGCATCTGCAAAGGGTGAACGGCTCCAGATCTAACACCTATTGACCAATCAGCATCAAGAATCATAGCAGAGCAGGTGATAATATTTCATATTAATACATTTATGTTTTTATTTTTGTATTCATCTTGTTTTTAACTCAACCTTTTGTTTTCTGTAAAGGAGTACATAGAAGAATCAGTGGTGTTCTTGTTTTGCTGTGAATATGGGCAACTACATGTACATGTATATTTTTAGAACTAGGTAAAATTGATAATTAAGGAAGGATAGTGACAAGAAAGACGTCCTGTACGTATATGAATCAGTGGTTTTATTTCTTTTCTGCAAATATGGACAGCTACGTGTACTTGTAGTCTCTCCCTAGTTCTGGTAGACCCGGATCCATTTGACCTGCATGGCGCATCCTCGCTGAGACTAATTTCGGCCAAGCACAAGGAAACAATTTTTTTTTTTGAAAAACATCTAAGCCATGACATGTTGGTTTTCATTCATTAGATATGTGCCAGGGTTTCAATAATTGTTCATGTTTTTTGCAACATTTCGTATTGTCAAAATAAGCCTTCAGTAGCATAAGGGTCAAAACCAAGTGAAATTGATAATCAAGGGAGGGAAAGTAGAATGAAAGTTTTGGTGATTTTATTGTTTTACTATGGATATAGGCAACTACATGTACATGTAGCCCCTCTCTCTAGTTCTGGTAGACGCGGATCCATTTGACCTGCATGGCGGCATCCTCGCCATGCCACGTGGGGTACCAGCCATCTTTGCCGAGCCAGAACTCTTTCGGTCCCTCCTCGCTGTGGTTGTGCCAAGGTTTGGGGGCGGGCCAATTCCATACCCCGTCAGGGAAGAACCCGGATGTTCCACCAATGGCGACATTTAGGATCATGTAAAACTGGGGAATTAAAAATATCAATTCAATACATGCACTTTTGTTGGTGTTTATTAAACATGCTAAACTCGACAAGT